>BJBW01005461.1:151174-168428 GCA_004320125.1 Scolopax mira
GCACATCTAAAATTTACACTGAAATCACTACTGCTTTCACTAAAGTTCAAACCCGTTGCTTCCCCCCCCCTTCTATTTTCATCAATATTTGTCTAGTGAAAAAACTAACATCACCCTCTAGTGTTTCATTCCCACACTATTTCTTTAATTGCTTAGGCCAACAGTTGTAATTAACCAGTCAACCGAAGGCAATTCCAATCAAAATGCAACCTGTGTCTGTTCCCAGTTCCCGTTTCTTTGGCAGGGATCTGACCACAGTTATGCAATAGCAGGGGCCGTTGAAGCAGCATTATTGTTAACTTTATGTAATTGTAGGATTTTCGGTGATGTACAAGAGTTAAATTCCCATTGGCTTCTGCCAATTCTCCCTGGCACCCACTTGACCGTTCTCTTCAAGTTCTTTGAGATCTTTCTCCTGCAAATAGGAACAGTGTCTTCTCCCTTGTTGTCCAATTTGCAGTTTAATATTGTTGCTTAAATGTCTACTAAAGCAGGTCATGCTTAGTAAAGTGTGAAAATTGTATCTGGCAAGCAAGCTGCTTAAGCAAATGAGGGCTCTGTTCACGCAGCCTAAACACATGCATTTCATCTAATGTCTTTATCCCTGGCTTGAATTGACATTTCTGGTAAGAAAAAAATGTAAGGAAAGCAACTCCTTTAAGGTATTTTTACATCACAGACAAAATGCATAGTTGTGTTTAGTCTTTGTTATTCCTACGTGGTTTTCAAATAAGTTTACTGATTGCAATGACTCAAGAAAATGCAAGAGAAACCCCTTCATTCATCTCATGGAAAATACAGAAATATCAAAGGTTTACACAGACATATGTGTAAACTGCAAAGAAAGTGGACAGATTTTCTGCCCAAACCAACCCCACAGAGGTGATTACTGTGTTTCCAAAAACGTCAGAGAACATTCTTAATGTTGGCTTGAGTGGGAAGGAGACTTGACAGGTCCAGTACAATTGGAACCAGCAGGAGTCTTGCCATTGTTTTCAGTGGGACTTTGTGAAGGCCACTGCTGGGAAGGAGAAAATGCTCTTGCATCCTAAAATGAGGTCACTTAATGGGAGATGGTATAGTTCTATAATTTTTACATAAATTTTCCCGTTGTTATGTATCAAGCTCTGGTTAATATAAATTATATCTCAGCTCTAAAGAGCTTTACTTAACTGATATATCTGTGAAGAGAGACCTAAATAAAGGAAATAAGACCAAGACAATGCAGAATAGCATACAGCTTCTGGGTGAAACACAGCACCACTGAAGGGAGCAAAAACATCCTATCACTTTCTGTGAAAACAGGATTTCACCTTCTGTGTAAGAGAGAAGAAAAATTGAAAGGATTTAGAATCTATTGTAAGTTTGCATATTAGAACACTAGTTAAAGTGTTTTTAGGTGAACATTTATGGCAGACCTGACTAACATGACACAGTTTTATCAGTAATAATTCACACCCCAAGTGCAATGGATCTCAATAATTTCACGGGGACTGCCTCTGGCTTCCCTTAGAGGACCTCACAATCTTCAAAATATAAGTTCACCAGCTAATTTCTCTGTGAATGAAAACAGGAGTCACAAGAACCACAGGATTTATGCAACGGTTTTCAGAGAGAATTCTATATGCACAGAATGGCCTCTGCAAATATTCATTAACAATTTAACAGAAGAGGAAGTTCATGTAGGTCAGAAACTGAAATTATTACCAAAAGGTTACTTAATGTTTTCATTCTTAATGGATTTCCTTCCATGGACTGAAAAGCCATAAGAAAAGGTTACAGATATGTACAATATCTTTGCCAGATCAGCTTGAAGTTCGTGTTACAAAAAAGAGATGGCTGTATAGTGAGCAGCTGAATCAGGTCATATAGAGAGAGCCTTTACATTGCAGCATTATCTGCATTATGTTTTCATAGATATTAATTATGTAGATAGTTGTGCAAGTAGGTATGTATTAGTATTTTCTTTTATTATACACCTATTTCTGTTTAGCAATAATCTATTGACTGGATTTCATGGATTAAATCCAGTCCTAGAATAACTGAAGTACAACAGTGATTTGTGGACGGTGGAGTCTCGAGCAAGTTACCTCGAACTGAATGTCTTCAGTAGCAAACGTTGGTGTAGTGGGGCTGGCACTGACTTGGAGTGTGAGACAGAGCACTGCCCTCGAAGGGTTCCAGAGGAGCAAGAGGAGCTGCAATAGCCCCTGGCCAAAGCACATGTTTCTAGATGAGTATCAGAGCAAGGGCGGCCACAGATTCTTGGAGAACTCTTTCCAACTGGTTCTCTCCCACGGGCCTGCTCTAATTTCTCTCTGTCCCATATTCCCACTCACACTAAGCCCTGACATTTGAGAGACCTCTTTCTGAATCTCTCAGAGCTCCAGTTTAGTTGCTGTTTGGCCATTTTAGCAGAGTGACACAATGATGCTTTGCCGTAGAGTCAACCTGGCAGCTAAAGGCAGGATTTGAATGTGGCCCTCCAGTACTCCTGGTAATATTTAGTCCTTCTTTGTCACTAGCATTTAAATGGGATGATAATCAACATTGTAAAACCCAAGTTTCTCAAAGGACCAGGGGTAGAGCTCCTTAATAAGGCCAAAACTTGTGTATCTTGTGTGTCTAAGGCACCTACTGGGTTAAGTGAGAGTCCTGCAAATGACAGTGACCTCTAAATGTTAGCTTTAGGTTCTTACCAATTTTGTAAGTCCATGAAGAACAGCCAGAAATCAAAAAAGAATAACAAATTATTATCTGAAAAATGCCTACCAACAGAGCAGCACAAATAGGACCATGGATGATGTACAGCAGATGAGTATCAGAGCTGATCCAACAACTGGAGAAAACAAACAGGGAAAGAAAAAAAAACCATTTGGCATCTTATTATCTGTTGTATTCCTTTTTTTTTTTCCTTAAAGAAAGTATAACAATTTTGCACAGCAAGTCGAGATGCTACTTACTTGTCATTATAATATAAAGTTCTAGCAACGGCATGTATGCAGGCAGGGATCAGTGGAAAACCTGTGAATTAAAAACAATGTTTTCTTCATATATAAACCTGGCAAATAACTAAGCAAACTTGCACCTCTTGCAGGAATCTTTTATATTTTCACATCATCCAAACTATATACCTGCAGAGTAAATAAGATGTAAGGGACCAACTGCATTTCTGTTCTCTCAGATTTCTTTCTGAGGGGTGTACGAAACCTTATTCCCACTGCCTTGCCAGGAGAACAGACGCCCACACACAGAAAGAAAAGACAAATGAAAAATCAAATTATAACATTTTAGAATGCAAAGATCAATCTTCCTTAACAGAGATGTTTTTCAGGCTGTAATCTGCAATAATGCTAAATAGGTAAGTAATATTAAAAATGTACTTGTATGTATGGCCATAGCTTTAACAGTATGACTATCAGTGATGATTTTGTGCTCATTGATACTTGCTAAGTATTCAGAAAACAATCTCACCTGCAAAAAAAACCCCCTGAAAACAGATTCTGGAAATCAGGCCACATTCAAAATTCGAAAAGAATAAATAAAGTGGTTATCTGGGGTTCTTGACACCTTGGTGGTACCTAATTTTCAGAAACTGCTGAGCACCTCTGATCTTTCAAACACATCTCAGCTGTGCCTGCAGTGGGGCAGGTAGGTCCCCGTGACCCAGGTACCAAGTCACATCACAGATGAATGTGCCAACACACTGAAGCTGAGGAGAAAATCCTCACTTGCACTTTGTGAACAAGCTGTTGTGCATTATCTGAAACGACCAGGTTTGGCTTGTTAGTTTTGATACTGATATTGCTTGAGTTCTTCAGCTACAGCCATTCTGTATTTGCTCAGCGAACAATACAGGTCAAATGGAACTGCTGGAAAAATAAATCCTTGGCCATCCCTAACTCAGTTCTGACCCTCCACCCTAGACATGGCGAGACCTCTCTGAAAACAAACATTCATTCCTGAATAAACATCTTTGAGATGAGGAACAATGAATAATTACTTCTTAATGTGTTTTTTTTTAATAACAGCAGACTATTTTCTCTATACAAAGGAGGAGTCCCTTCCTGACTCCAGAAATGCACAATCTCTCTTTCAGCAAAGACAGAGGTACATACAACTTCCTATATTAACATTTCTGAGGCTGTTAAAACACTCGAGACAAAGAGGAGGGGAGTGTCATCGCTGTTCAAAGCTACCAGCTCAGCGAAGCACAGGGACAGATGTTCAAATTCTCATGAAAAGGAGTAAGAGGTTGCATTAGCCTAAAGATAGTGAACGTGATATTGCATACCCCAGCCAAGAAGGTAATACCACATCAAGTGTTGTTTCTCAGCAAAAACAGCCACCACAATGAGAGTATGGAGGTAAATGCCTTCACACAGCATCCAAAAGTAGTTGCAACCCATTAGGTACAGGTAGATGAACTGGGACACTTTGCAACTCACCTGTAGGAAAAAGCAGAGTGCAATACAAATTTTTAAGCTGCAAATGTCTCAGAGCTTTATTTGCAAAATCAAAAAAAAACCGCTCAAGTCAAATGTTAATGGTTCTTCTGCTTTTCACTACAATTACATAGGTATTTTTAATAGAATTTTCATGGAATTACAATTCAACACATTATGGTGACAAAAAAGTTGGTAACCAGGTCTGTATTTTTATTATCCAAACATGAGGACCTTGAGATCCTCAAGCATGATGGCAGGAAGCTGTAATGATATTTTCCCATGTCACAAATGTCACATATGGCCATTCCCATCAATAGGCAATCTTTAAATTACCTGACGGCAACAGCACCAGAAAATGTACTTGGATGAGATAATCCCCTCTCAATTTTACCAATCACAACGTACAACTGCTCCAGAGAAAAAATTATGGTTTTAAAATGCTTGCAATACTTCCAATTTTAACTGCACTTAGGGCCAGTTGAGAACTTGCACAGTAGGTTCTGGACTGATGCTCGCTTGTTGGCATATATTTGTAGTTAACTTCATTCAAATGATATTTTTCAACCAGAATGTTATAAAGTAACTTATTAAATGTCACTTAAATTATTAAATGTGAGGTCGTGAAAAATGAGCGATAGTTAATTGCATATTTATCTTTTTACTTGATTTAGCTTCTGGAGTCTTGCCCTAACTTTCACAGAATTTAAATTTATAGTCTAGGTCTAAATAAAAACAAGGCCATAGTTAGGGATTTGTTTGTTTATGTATTTCATTTTCAGGCTCTTCTGTTGCTATAACTCCTAGCCTTTTGGGAGAGGCTACTGATTCACACTTACCCCAGTACTATCAGGAAATGAGAGAGAGAGAGAGATCAGACTGCAATGGGCAGCTTTTTTACTTTTGCAATGTAAGGGTCAGCTTTATCTTTCTTCACAAAAATATTAATTCTTATTTCAACTGTAGATGGCAAAATTAAAGCCAAAGGAAAGTAGCTAGCATCCAAAATACACTCAGAAGTTGTTTTATCTCTGCCTTTTCTCGGTGAATTCAACTATCATAACCTCACTGACATCATCTAGAACAGGCTACTTTCTTGCAGTTGTTTCAGTGCAAAAGTGGTTTGTACAAATTCAGAAGAGCAGTTCAGTATGCTCTGTCTCTTAAAGTGTTTTTAGTATTTCGAAACCTCAAATATGAAGTGCCCAAATCGTTGTCAGACATCTGTTGAACTACGTAACATGGATGTATCACCACTGAACATTTTAACCTTGCTACACACATCAAGCATTCAAGTCTCATTTATCTCTTCTGTGTTACTAAAGTTTTTCACATACAAATGAACAAGGCTGCCAAATATACTTTTACTTACTGGATTAGTTGCAACTAACTCCTGATTGTTGGCAACTGCAGTCAGTGAAATGATTGTTACAACAGAGTTGCAAACAAAAGAGAAAAATAGATTTTTATGCAGAGTAATCCTCTGGCAACTCAAGCTCCTAGAAAAGAGAAACAAGAACAAATGAATACACGGGGGGACAACTCTGCGTACTTGGGGACAACCCTGAAATTTTGAAATACTAGAGTTCTTTATTTTATTAAGAAGTCTTACATCAACACTTTCTTCAGTCCAGTCCAAATTTAATAGAATGATGTGAAAGGTAACACCTTTCCTTAATCTCAAACTTTTTGGACAACAGGAGGCAAAGTGAGCACGTTCATTTCAAATATGTTTTCAGTGAAGGACCCGCTTTGCATTTTCTATCTAAAAGTGATCTGAACAGCAAAAATATAACATTTTCCAAAAGATGTAGACATTTTTCGTTAGTGCCTGAAGAATTTCCCAACTAATTAACATAGCTGAGCTTGAAGAATCTGTCTTACCCTACGTTTCTATTTACCCACATCTGTCAAGATATTTTGAGATTAATTCACTTTTACTTACATTCTTGTCATTTTTCTTCCTTAATACTATAGCTAGAGAAATATGCAAGTAAGTAAAATAATGCAAATTCCACCTTGATTTTTGTATATAACCAAGTATATAGAATAAAATCATAAAATGCAACATATAACTGCATTTAATTTTCAAGGTTTTCTTTCAATATGGCATTAAAGAGAAAAATAGTTTTTTAATAGCTTGCTTTTTAAAAAAAAACACTCAAAGTTAAACAGAAATTTGCTGTGACTGTGCCATTCCAGAGAACACGGGTCTGGCTTAGTATCATTCCAAGAGGTAGGTATGCTTCCCCTTCAAGTTTTTCCAAAGAAATTCAGCTTTACAGAATTTGTCTGTTTATAGACAAACACAAAAGAAGATAGAAAGCCTATACAGATATATATTCACATCACTGGGTTATTAAGGCTTAATGTTCAAAAAGAAAGTAACATCCATTTTCTTAAGAAAGTAGAGGATCAGTCGACAGGGCTGGGTAAAAATGATGCTTTTAGATTTATGGCAGGGGGTGCCCAGCACTTAGGAGCAAAGTGACTTTGATCAGAGTCACCCAGCACACCAGTGGCAGCAGTAGGAGCACAGCCCACTTCTGCAGGGTGTTACTCAGAGAAACTTCTCCCAAACGCACAGAGAAAGGATGAAGACTATGGTACCGTGCTCACTTTTAGGAAACGCTCTTTGGTTACTTTGGAGAAGCTTCTGCAGAAGAGTTTGCCTCCATTTAATAGCCAGCGAGATGGAGTGCAGTGGATTGACAAAAAGAAATGACTAAACGGAGGAGGAAAACCTATCACTGATACTCAACTACTTTTCACTGGTAGAGAAATCAGAAATACATTGACAAGGTCAGGAGGGGACACATCTTAATTGTCACACAGGGGAAAAAAAATTAAAATCAAGTTTTTTAGCCTTTCCAAGTAGCATGCCTGGAAAAATAGAAAAAAAGAAATGGTGATTTATTGTTAATTTGGGAGGTCAGGAAGGAGAAGAACTTTATATTTTAACAGAGAAATGCAGATATGGAATAGTCACCAAAGCTGGAGGAGTATGCTGAAATCTGTTGAGAAGGTGATAGATGAAACAGGAAACAAAAGGACCACACTGAACAGGAGACACAGTCCAGACAGGCTATAGAGGAGAGTCCCATTCTTGGTTGCATTCTTTGCAACCCTCACAAGAAGAAGGGTGAAGACCCCAGAGCTGCAGGGAGCGAGGGCAGGGTTCAGGCAGGCACAGTGCAATCGCACCAACCCAGCAGACAGGTTTCTGCAAGTTGAGCCCTGGAGCCCCGAGACATTCTAAGCCTCGTGTCACTAAATACAGGGGAAGGAAACCACTCCAGAAACCAGTGCTGCCATGCAGAACAAGGAACTCCATGAGCCTCTGGTTGCCAGGTGTTATTTGCCCAAAGAAAATAGAAAAGAAAAAAAGTGACATTTATATATATATATATATATATATACACAGACCACAGCTTTGGATCTGAATTAAGTGATAAAATATATTCCATTAGGGCTTTTTTTTTTTTTTTAATTTTAGCTTTCATTTTAATGCCCCAAACACATAAAACTTTGATTATTATAATATGCCATTCTTATGTTCTTGGAATATTTTTTCCCCTATATAGTTTATATATGAAAAGAGAGGCAATGCTAGATTCCAGTTAAGTGCTCTGTGTAAACAAGTCCTGAGGAACTCTGGAATTCTGTCTGCTTATTGTTAAGACTCAATGCACAGGCAAGAAAAAGCACGTACAGCGAACGGGGCCATCTCTCAAGGTCATCCAGCAGCTGTTCCTGTTGAATATTCAAACACACCCATCCACACCCACCTCCACCCATGTCTAAAAGGATTGAGAGGATCACCAGACCAGAAACAAGAAAGCAAGACTGATGACATTTAAAAACGAAGACTGTTTTTGGTAATAAAATGTTTTTTTCCTAAGCCTCCCCACCCTCCCTCTTCTGTTACCCTTCCTATATTCCTTTCTGACTGTTTTTCTTAATGACATAATATCTTTTAATCATTTAATCCTCATAATTATGATCTAAGAACATTTGAATGACCTATCCCTGGATTAAACCCTGTGCAGCAAAATAAAAACGGACCTCCTGCTAAATTACCTATTTCCCTTCCTATTTTGACTCCCGTATATCTTGGGCATTAGGGAAAAATTTATTTCTCCAATTTTTATACAAAAGAAAAAAGGTAACACTTTAAAAAGGGAAAAATTCATTTCTCCAATTTTTCTCCTAAGGGAAAAAAGGTAACACTTTAAAAGCACCCAGATGTGTTTGAGATCCAATTTTTTAATTTCTTAAAATACTGCAAACTTCAACCAGCGAGGTCTACGTACACACTGAAGGGGAATTACCCTTTCAGCTGAAATTGGAGTGACTGAGGAGCTCCTGTCTCTCTGTCAATGGATCATCCAGTCACTTGCCCGTTCTTTAAGCGTCGCTGCCTTTGTGAGCGATGTCACGTGATTTGACATGGAACTTGAGCAACAACTTCTTTATTTCAGATGGTGGGGTTTTTTGACAGTTTTACTTTTTGTTTGGGGGTGGGAGTGACATCCTTCAAATTATATAGCTCCCCTTTCTCCGAATCCACTGTTCTTTTGAGATTTCTCATTCCTTCTTTTTCTTTAGGAAAACCACTATTTTACCAGAGCATTTATAATAAACCCACGTATGATTTAGAGTACATAACAGCACAAGGAAGCAGAGCTGCTGCAGAAGTTACTTTTATGTGTCATAGATGAATTTTCAAGAGGAGGATCAGGTTTCCAAGTTCATAGCCCATTTTGTGCTATTAAACCAAGAACTCCAATCCACTTGGAGAACAAAAACTGAGAAGTACTCCCAATGAGAAAATTTTGTGAAAAAAACCCCAGAATTTCAAATGAAAAAATAAAATGCAAAAATAAATTTTAATCCTGAAAAGTTTTGAAAGATATTTGAAAAACACTGTCGTTTTTCTAATGTAGAAAAGTACCAGATTTCTTCAGGAACTTAGAGATATTCTAATGGTCAGCAATCCTGCAAATGTTGTCTGGAAACTATCAATTGACGATCAGAATAAATTCTTTGGAAACATGACAAACTCAAAAGCACCCTTGCACAATAGCAAAAAACTATGGTCCACCTGTTAAAGCTATGAATAATTATACGAGCTTCAGCCGATACATAATACATCCTGGTATTAATTTAGATCCTTAAATACGCCTCTGGTACTAAAAATACTGTAGAGGAACTTTACATCCCAGGAGAACAGCTTGTAGAGAACTTTCTTTAGCTTCCTTTAAGTTTTCTAATTTCCTTTTATATCCCAACATAACCACAGTCTAGAAACTGTGGTTTGTGGGTCTGGATTAATTCCATGTGGTTCTCTGAGGAGAGATGATCCTTCTACCAGAGGGAGAAAAGGAAATCCCTAGAGGGTTAGACAAACATGACAGTTATAATGGTAGCAAAGCAGATCACCTGCTTTTGCAGTAAGTGCTACAAGCCAAGATGAAATTGGTTTGGTTTTCATATCACAGTACCAAACAAAAAAAATCATGTTTTACTGTTTCTGAACTTTTAAAATCATAGTGTATTCCAAATATTTTTCTTTCCTCTTGAAAAGTCTACATCAAAGCATTTTTCCTGTCACATTAGCTGGACTGCTAAACTTTTTGTGACATTCATAGGAACAGTACAGCCCTATTTTATGCAAAATCAAGCTTCTTATAAGGACTCAGAGTAATTTTTAACATTGATTTTGTGGAGGGAAACTGAATGTGGAAATGGTAAGCATTGTTTTTACACGTCGCAATTGATTAACCCCCCCAAATATTATGGTGAAGAACTTCATGAAAAGAAGTCAGAAAAAAGGTGAAAAGTCATCTTGAATATTGGATTTCACAAAGAGAGGCTGGAAAGTTTAAACAGACTGGTTTGTTGGGGATTTGTGCAAACGTTGTCCCAGAACCTGGGGAAATAATGCATATCTACATTGGAAACACTATATTCAGCCATATGTGACTGAAAATGGGTAATTTTTTATTAGATATCTGTTACTCCAACCTAAAAAAAGTCAAGAACATGAGGAAAGCAATATCTGAGGTAGCTCCTCAGTTGCTGGTGTACGTGCTACTCATGTTCAAATATTATGAAAAAACCATGATAGAGTGAGACAGTGGGGTATAGTATTAAGAAACAGATAAGAGAGTAGAGCAGATCTGTATTATCCAATGAAAAACAATGCAGAAATTACTAAAGTAGTGCCAGTTAACAAGGAAAGCCTACATTCTGCACTGCAGCATTTGGCAGAAATAACAACTTGTCTCTCTCAGCTCTTCTCATGTGGCAACGCTCCTGATTTCACCTTTCTACTAAGCCTCAACAACTTCTTAAAAAAAAAAAGAAAGTCTTTCACAGGGAAGAAAAGTTCACAAAAGTGAGTAAGTAGACTAATTTTAAAAGACCTGTGCATTAATTGACAAGTTGTTGTGACAGTGGTGATACACTGCTCAAACTTTCTTATAAGAAGGTAACATAATGAGTTAGTGGATATGACAAAACTGTCACAGACGTGATACAGTGAGTAAAAACACAGGATTTTTTTTATTATTCACATTCTTGCTGTAGCTTTTAGACCGACTTACTTTAGAGTTTATCATATTTTGTGGCTACCTACTTTGAATGTTACTGTATCTATTGTATGTCATCTGTGTATTTCCACTGTTTCCATTTGCTCTTTACTTTGGTTGATGCTTGACATACCCATACTGTAATTTAGGATTAAAAAAACCTCACCAAACACCACAAACAACAATAAAAAACCCCCAACCAGCCAAACAACAATTTTCCCATTTATTATTTTCAATATATTCTACAGTTTTTCGTTTGCAGATTTGGTATTTTATATTTCTAAGAAAAGAAACCTAAAATTTTATTACAATATAATGTTCAATGCCAAACATATGTACTGACTTTCTTCACCTTCTAACTCCATATAATTTTATTGGGATGGATGATGTTTCAAAGTATTGAAAGTAGAATTATTGCAAGCATTAATATTTGGTAAAGAATTTTAAATATACTTACTTAAAATAAAAGAATATGCCAAGAGAAATCAGAAGTGATGCAATGGAAAGACCATGTCCGATGATGGCCAAGTAATACAAATTCAGAGCAGTCTGCAATACAAAACAAAACCAAGCACTTGTGATGTATACAGAACTGTTGCTGATACAGCAGAAACTTATACATCTCTTCTGCATTTAAAATGACTATAACAGGATTAAGAAAATAAAAACATTAGATATAATGATGAGTCAAGTCTAGAAACCTGCAAATCAAATCTTACTAAGATCTCTATCTGTAGGACACACACAGATTAATTGAAATCACCACTAGAACTTACCTCTTATCAGTTGAAACATTAGATTTCTAATATTTACCACTTTATTTTTTTCTGAGTATTTATATACATTTGGCTATTTATGCTACTTTAAGGAATGGCATGAAAAAAATTAAAAATGACTCAAAAATAGTGAAGACAAAACAGGCTTGTTAAATAAGCCCACATTCAAATTATAGAATTATGAAAAACTGGGTAGATACAAAAGGCAAAAATAAGGAACAGGTAAGTTAATATTTGAAATATATACATGTTATCATTAATTCATTGAATTAATAATTGAATTAATTCATTGAATTAATAAAAAATTAAATTTTTCCAGTAAGAAACCCTTGCTTTCACTCATGGTATCTGTCTCACAAAATTTCTCTTGTTGCATTACACCTAAGATTATCATTTTGCACATGAAATTAAAATATTTAGGTTGAACCTTACACTATCAGAATAAGGCACAACTATCTGGATTCTATAGGAAAGATTTAGAGCATACATACAAATGCGTGTGTACTCCAAGCTGTATGTATCCTCTGAACTCATTATTCCAATTTAAGATAGACTAACTGCAGCCTGCTACATAGATTGACTCTTGAAATATTTTTTCAAATTATCATTAATTTTTAAAATGAGAGAATTTTAAAAACAAATAAAAGTAATGCAATAGGTCTAAGTGAATTTTTCATAAAAATATGGAAGTGAGAAAAAGCAAGGGTTACCCCTGAAACGCCAAAGCTTGATTACATATATGTGTGTATATATAAATACATATGTAATGACAGCCCCATGGCCCTTATCACCACCTAAGTCAGCCACCAATTTAGGTAAAGGTGCACTTTAAGGATTTAGGAGATTTCCGCTCCGTTTAGAACTGGCACGGAAGAGGGGGACAGCAGGGACTGCTGATGAGGGCAGTAACAATAAGAACTGAACAATGGATAAAGTCACATTTGTTGTGCATTATCTAACTCGCCTTCCCAGCAAAGGGAAAAGATAATGACACAAAGAACTAAGGCAAACAGCAAGGCTTTCTTTGGAGCCATTATTTCATTTAAACAACAGCTTCTGATGCATGACAGAGTTGAAATATTCTGGCAAAACAGCCTGAGGGAAATTAGCTCATTATTCATAAAGAAGGACCTGCCTGGATTGCTCCTGTCTGTATAATATCCCCTCAGTTTCCAGCCAAATTACAGCAAGGATAGATGAATTATAGCATCTCTGCCAGTAGAATTAAACTGCTATTAGTGTATTCAATGTCTCATGATTTGATTACCACCTTTTCTCAATGTGGTTTCTAGGTAAATACCCTAAAGCACTCTTGACAGCATTGGTACAGGCAGTTAGAATCTCTACTAGATCTCAGTACTCTTGACACAATGTGCTATTACTTTTCCATAAGGTCCATATTGATTTACAGTCTATACTGACTTGCATTTTATATTCCTAGTTCTTGGGCATTTGCAGTTTTAATTTACTGCTTCTTCCCATCACTGAATGTTTTATAAACATAAGGGATATCAGTGGATATACAGTTGGGGCCAAGGGTGGGGGGGGGGAGGGTAAAATATGCAATTTTGTGCATTATATTCTCATATCACAAAATATCTCAGAATAAGAGCATTTGGAGGTTTTACCAAATTTTTTAAAATTTTCTTTTTATTTTTCTGAACCTGTTGATGGATGGGCATCTTCAAGATAAACAGAAGTCTATAAAAATATCATCTATACATATACCCACGTGGCTATGTGTACGCATAGAATCTGCCTTTGATCTATAGAAAACAACTCTCTTGAAGCATTTTGTTGCCTGGCCTGAGATAATTTTGGATGTTTGCAAAATTTCACTTAAACTCAAAGTATAGGTTTTCCATTCATATGAGCAGCTTAATCTCTCAGAAACTGAAAAAAAATGGCACTTGGGGGATCAGATACAAGACATACACAGGAAAAGAATCACAAGGAAAATGAAACCCTAACCCTTCTCCTCATTTACTTCCCTTTGGTGTCCAAAGATCCTGTGGTGAATCCACTCAACTGCAGCTTGCCTACACTTTTGTAAAAAAGAAAATATTATCCCTGCTTTTCACACTAGGGAAGAAAAGAACTAACCCCAAACATCTGAACTCTACATAAGCTGCCCTGTAGATGTATTCATCCCCAGTAAAAATCTGGTTGTACACCTGCCAAAAATCTGTCACTATGAGTTAATTGGATAAGCCCAAGCACTCATCACGTCTTCCAGATATGTGCAAACCTCCGGCAGTTCTGCTGAACTTGGACCCTACTTGAAAATTACAGAGAAAAATGTAAAGGCATTTATAGGCATATATATGCCTTATAAGGCATACGCTTTACTTACCAGTAGATGACTGTGGATAATGCAGACAATTACTAGTACCTACACATTTAAAATACCCATTAACAAAAATATGACCATATTATTCAACCAGTTGAAACCATCTGTAAAAGACAAAGCATGTGGGTTGGAGTTCTTTGAGTCTGTTTTGCACATTTCCTCCTTTTTATTCAATATGCTTTTTTTCTGCTCATCGATGTTGCACCAACTTTTCCACCCTTCATGTTTTGAAACTTGAGAAATTTTTCAGATCAGTTTCTTGACACTGGTAACATGCATTTATTCCTTTCCTACCTTCACTTTTTCATGCGTATAGATATTACACTGCGTGTAGTTTGTCCACGTCCTGTTGCTTTCTGGGTGTCTAAACCAATTCCCACTTGTATCACAGATCTTGGTAACTTTTTCTACAGTCAAAATAGGTGGAAAGAAAAAAAACAAAAAAAAGAAAAGCAGAAAGAAAAACACAACAGTCAGCACTGAAGTTCTACTTCCTTATGTGTAGTATTTAATGAAGACAGACTGAGAAACAAATGACAGCTTTATTAATATGACCAGAGAGACTTTACTTGTTACTATGAATTCTGAGAAACTAAAGGCCATCACTTTTTCTTGGCAAGGGCAACTGATAACATGTTTTTCTTAAAAAAAACCAAATAGATTTCCCTCCTCCAATCCACTAAGTATCAAAATATATCAAACTAGCTCTTAGGGAATGACCAGATGAAGTGACAAGAATATTTAAATGGCTTGTTTATCATCCAAGATCTAAAGTGAGATCTGACATCCTACCACTGTAAATTAGGACTGGACAGGCAGCAAAACATAATAGAGAAACTGCTCAAGAATCAAACTGGAAAATTTCTGGAATCATGTAATGATTTCTACTATCAAACAGAAAGTGGCATGAAAAGACCTTGGGAAATACCAAATGCATCAGAAAGAGACAAGAGTGTAAGTCTATGACATTTTCCAAATGCTCATAGATGCAAAGCTTAGCCTACAGAAACAGGAAAAGATTCACTTGTGGGAGAAACCTGTCAACTTCAACTGCTAAATTGAGGTAAAAGATAAGTTATATTTCTGCTTGTCTGTCAGAGAGAAAAGCTCATCTCTAAGAGGAAAAAACTGTGATCTAACTTCATTTCTATTTTCTAATCTACGTAATCCCTCAAGGACATATTTCAGAAAAGCAAATAAATAACTTGTCAATTTTCTATGTGATAAAGATAAAATGCAAATAATGGGTTTGGAGTTACTGAAATTCTGGAGCATTAGGGAGACTTGACTGGGGCAAAGAGGAAGCATCAAGCACCCAAAATTTCATTTTATTAAGAAATGTGTTGATGTAGAGGCTTGTGCACGCTTACCTGATGGGTTGAAATCCTGAAAGTAGTCAGGACAACGCTGTACTGACACAGTTCCAGCAGCAACATCACTCCAGCACAACCAGCCATCCCATGTCCTGTTACAGTAAGGACCTGCAAACAAGTAGAGACTTGACAATAAAATAATCAGTATTTCAAAAGTAAGATGTAAGACTGCATAAGGTAAGCTTCTCGCAGCAATGAGAAAAAAATAAAATAGAAACATAAGATTTAACAATAGTTATTCAAAGTCTGCTTATTAGAAATAGTTCCCTACGTGTACATTTATTTTAAGACATTTTAAAATCCATCGTCATTCACCTTTAAACAATCTACATGCAGAATTTATGAACCTTAGATCTAGAACATCATAGACAAAACAAACTAAATTGATTCTGACCAAATAATACACATTACCAAGGAGCCTAATGCTTGCAAAGACCATTTTACTGAATTTATTTACATTTTGGCTGTGTACCAAGCTTATACACTGAAAACACAGTGGCATTCCATCAGAAAGCCTGGCTGGGAGGCAGCTGTGGCTCCTCTGAGGCAGTTATTGTGGACAGACACTTCTCTAAGTGCTCCGGGGTCAGAGAACCCACAGTGTCCCTCAAGAGCCAGTTTCAAAGCCTCATTGCACTCATACAAATTTTAACATCTAAAGTAATTGCCCTTAAGAATGAGCTGGGTTTTCACAAGCAAATCCTCTTCCAAAAGGCACACAGAATTACTGACTGTCTCTACAATTTTGAAGGTGTTTTTAATATCTTCCATCAATTTTCTTTTTAAAGCTTGGTAATGCTTCCCCCCTGCCATCTCAAAGGCTGCACATTTCAAACATCATGTAATTGTTATTCATCTGAAGATTTTCCAATTTGTCTTTATGAAGGACAACGTCCTTACGAAGCCATGATGCCCCAGGCTGGACGTAAGCTTAACCTGTCATACTGTTATCTATTTCTGACCTCCAGACATTCAGTTCCTCCAATGAATCATTTCAGAAGAAAAAACTCCTTGTAAAAGAATACAATTACCTATTCTTGCCTCACAAGCAATTAAATATTTCCAGAAGTTATAAAGTCAGAAATTGTGAATACAGCAACAGGTAGAGTTACTAAGTTTAGCTCTGAGTTATCAGAAAAGGCATTAATGGAACTAACACAACCCTCAGAGCAATTATGTGTAGCAATGTACTTTCAATTTTTCAAGGCAGATGTGACCAGGAAAACAGAGGTATTATAAGAGCACAAAATCAAATAAAGTTGTGAGATTAATCAGTCATCTTTTTTTTTTTTTTTTTTTTAAATCTGGATATCTATTTATATTAACATTACCTTATCTCATCTGAAATAAAAGCTTAGTGTTATATAAGAAGTGGTGCTATGGGCAGGTAATATAACATTACTTTATCTTCATGAATCAAAGTGATTTCTAAAAAACTCTATAAATGCAGTTACAGCCTGAAAAATGATTGCTGCCAAGACCAGAAATGAATATAACTGAAGGATCCTAAACTAATAGATATCTCTTTAACATTTGCCTTTGTAAAACCTTGTAAGAAAATAGACTTTACCTTCTTTCCTATGAATAGGATCTTGCATAATTTTCTGGTAGCATTCATACTGTGCTGTCATAATTTTATTCCGTGTAACACTCAGTTGAGTGAAGTCCTCCGTCATATTCTGATGCCCTTCAGATGGTATAGCACTGACAAAAAACT
>BJBW01005462.1:0-72926 GCA_004320125.1 Scolopax mira
ACACCAGAAAGAAATTCTTTCCTGTGAGGGTGGTGAGGCACTGGAACAGGTTGCCCAGAGAAGTCGTGGATGCCCCATCCCTGGAGGTGTTCAAGGCCAGGCTGGATGGGGCTTTGAGCAACCTGCTCTGGTGGGAGGCGTCCCTGACCATGGCAGGGGGGTTGGAGCTCGATGATCTTTAAGGTCCCTTCCAAGTCAAACAATTCTATTATTCTATTCTATGATTCTATAACTTTTCAGAATTGACATTAGGAAGCATTTCTTTACCGAGAGGGTGGTCAGACCCTGGACAAGGCTTCCTGGAGGGCTTGTCAATGCCCCAAGCCTGTCAGTGTTTAAGAGGCATTTGGGCAATCCTCTTGACAACATGCTTTAACTTTTGGTCACCTCTGAAGCGGGCAGAAAGTTGGACTACTGATCGCTGTAGGTCCCTTCCAACTGAAATGTTCTGTTCTGTTCTATTCTATTCCATGATTTCGTAACACTACATTACTGTGTCGAAGGGGTTTAGATCTTGCTTAGAGGTGCAGTTTTTTGACCTAGAAGAGAAACTCTCCACCAGACAATTTTGGGGGGCTAAAAGACCTCAACAGGGTAGCCCAGAACTACGTTGCCCATATCCTCCACTACAGCAGTGCCTCTGAATGGCATTTCACTCATCCTAAATGACGAGCTTGCCACCCAAGCAGAAACACAATGAGCTTGATGCAGATGAATTTCCTGAGCGCGTGAGGACCTCTCTGCCATGGAAGGCTGCCGGATAGCACTCCACAGAGCGCACTGTCAGATATGAATTATGCATTGACACTTCACTCCCACATCATTATACCTTTCATTCTGCTGTGTCTGCACAGATAGGATTGAATCGCACATCATGCGCTGTAACGTTCATAATGGGCGAAGGCTGGAAACGTTTGCACAGTGAGAAAAAAAGAACATGAATAAGTACACATTTGGTATAACCTTATTAGTGATTGGTCCTCGAGTTTCTAATGGGGCATGAAATGCCATCAGAAAGCTTTTTGCTTTTATCAAAATATTCCCTGTTTAGGCAGTAATTCAGAAGTAGGCACCGGGGGCCTGATGCAAACTGTCTACTTGCATATGGTCTAGCAAGAGTGAAAAAAACACATGTGGTGAATTCTGAATATACTGTTTTCCAGAACAATGTTTTATAACAGCCCTGCCAAACATTCAGAACCATCGTTTAAAAATCTTGCAATACAGAATGATCTCATCCATGCAGTAAATTAATCAGAAGAGAAATGTTGCATATCAGCAGTGTCATTATGTGGCTGTAACACAGCGCATTGTTTTTCAGAAAAGAATAGACACTGAAAAATAATCTGGCTTTTTTTTTTCCTCTAGATGTTACATCTCTCAGCCTGTCTTCACCTCCACACTCAAGAGAGGATCCAAAATACATATCAGGCAAGCTGGCACAAACACCTGAATGAGATGTTAAGCCAGGATTAACAATCAATTTTCTTCTATCAATACACCTAAAAGTGGAGCTGTCTGACAACCTGGATAAAGAAAAGCAAAGGTTTAAAAGGGGCTTCCTACACAGAGGGAAGAAAAAAAAACCACAACAAAAAAACCCCAAACTAGCTTCTGTATTAGGATATAAATCCATCATTGTTTAAAGATACCATTAATTAGCTTGGCCTGGACTCTGACCTTTACCTTTCTTATTCATTCCATGACTGTGAGGGAAACACAAACTGATTATGGAAACAGAACTTATATTCTGTATACACTCTGTCTGCAGAGACATTGTCAGGCACCTGGAAAGGCCACAAAGAGCGATTGCCAACTCCTATCCCTTGGAGAATTGTCCATGGAAACACAGTGATTACTCCACAGCAAGAGCTCAGTCCATACCCACATCCTTCTGAAGTATGCCACCTAACAAAGTCACACTTAGTTTCAGAACAAAAAATATTTTAATTTTTTAATGTTAACAAACTATATTGGAGTTATGAGGCATGAAGATTCCTGGAGCCTTTTGGTTAGGTCTACAACACTCTAGGAAATATTCCATCATTTCAGTGTTTGCACCTACTCAAAATTCTCCAAATATTCAGCTTCCTAGAGTTATGACTTTTACATTTCAATTCCATTCAGGTTGAAAGTGTCACAGGATTAGCTTAGCTCATCAGGAACATCAGTTCAGGGTAGTTCACACGTAATTACATTTTAATTACTTCTGCAAATTTGGAAGCTGTTTTTTATTTTGTCTTATTATTAATTCACGTAAAATCATGGATTCATTAATACAAAAAAAAATTCCTTGTCTTGCCACAACAGCAAATAATGGTTTTTTTTAGGCTAAATTTATATTTTTGGGTCAACAGAATTTTTGAGTACAGAGAGATCTGATACTTGTACTTTTCAATTTTCCACTTTTTGTAGTAAACGTGCTGAGAAAAAACACACCACATTGAGATGTCTATGATAAGTGCATAAGGAAAAGATTGGGTTTGCGGCTTAGTAATTTTTTTTCATGTTTCTTAGAGAAAAGAATAAAATCAGATATGAAGTACGTGTGAGAAAAATAATCTTTTGGTCGCTATTTTCATTTCCCTTCAAAAATGTACAGAGACGGTTCCCTATGATTTTATACTTCTGTCTGTAGACTCCACTAAACCCAATCAAACCAGCAAAGCGTCAGCTGAATTTGCAGATGCAAAAATAGGATCACAGGAAGCAAGCGGAGAATTCACACCACTGCATTTTAGACAACTAATTAAGGTGCTTGAATTAGCAGCCTAATAAAGCCAATGGAATGAGGTAGGTACCTAAGTGGGTAACAGGGAATGTCTCCACTGGCAATGTGTCCCTTAAGTTCCTAACCTGGGCACCACGGTTAGGTGCCCAAAATTAACTACTGTGAATATATCATCTCTCTGAGGAAGCTATCATGGCAAAATATTACAGGAAAATATGTTATGGAATAGTTATAATAATCTTTCATTTTATCAATGTTTTCTGCATCAGTCATCAAGTAAACCAGAGACAGTGGTGTTGCTGAATAAATGGATGATGCCTACCAAAAGGATTTAATTTTCAGTTCTGCCTGACAGGTAGAGCTGGTCAAAACCATTCTATATTCAAAAGAACATTTTTTCAGTGAGATGCAGCAGTGTAATCAAATCCCAACCAGTCCCAGGAAGATAGTGAATTTGGTTCAAAAAAGTCACGTTGTCATGCTGAGACCCTCGCAGTTCATGGTGACATCCTGCAGGTGTTTCTGCTTTGCTTTGTTCAAGCCTTCAAGCAGCACGCAGTCCATCCACATTTCGGAGGGTGTCTCCCAATGGATGCACAGCCAGACAGTCCCTAAAAATACATTTGGTGGGCAAGGCAGAGATATGCACCTTGCCTTGCCAATAAATGCAGAGCTATTCCCATTCAAGGCCTCAGCACTATTTACTTCCTCCACTTTTTCTTCTGCCAGGTCACAAAACAGGAGAATTCCACGGGGTCACTCTAAAGAGCAGGTGACTCCTTAAAGGATTAAGCACACTTTCCTGAATTTGCACCCAGAATAAATTCAGAAACAGGCAAAAGAGTCCATTTTGAAAGAAGTTTCTACCAGGTAGAAAGACATGAGCAGGGATCTTAGCTCTGCATAATCATTTCTTAGCTATGCTATTATTCAAATTTCCCCTGAATTAATAATATTACATCTCTGTGAAGAAAACTCAGAAATGTTTTATGTGTCTTTTAGGTACTTTAATACACTAATTTCCACATTTTTGCAAGCATGCACACCAGCATTGAAGAAAAGTCTTATTTCTCAGTAGGGCCTCTTTTTTATGTTAGATACTCATCTACATAATTACATTCTGGATTCAAGCTTTTTCCCAGTTGTTCACCAGCTCCGTAGTGATAACTGGCAAATGACAGAAAATATCTTTGGAAAAATGCTTTGCTGCATAAGGAGAGGGTCCCTTTACCCACAAAGTCTTGCCTTTAGGCAGCAGAAAAGGATGGGGGCTGGCACACCCCCTCTGGCAGCTCCATTCTCCTCCGTGTCGTACCGGAGGGCTCGTTTGCAGGAAGGGCAATCCAGACCCGAGCGGCGGCTGTGCAGGGTAAGAGACCTGCAGCTCTAAGGTTTAGTGCATCTTTTTCATCTCTACAGCTCGTCTCTGCATAGACTGTTTTGGCAGGAAAAGGAAATTTGTTCTCTCAAGCACTTAGCGCAGTGGTCAGAATGTTATTAAATGGCGCTTGGAAGCCAAGAAATTGAACAAGGGGGAAATGGGTCTGTGGCAGGGAGAACTGGGGACCAGTACAACTGTACTGGAGGAAGTAAAATTAAGCAAAAATCAAAAAAAAGGATCAAACAGATACAAGAGGGAAGAGGAGCCAGTATAATGAAAGTGTCATGATAGACGAGATAGAAGAAACAAAAGTAAGGAAGAGGAAAAAAACAGAAGAGAAGTTGGGAAAAGAATATTAAATTCTTTCTCTAAGCAGCACATCTAATTCTCATACAAAGGACAGTACTACAGAGATCAGAGTGCACTGTCTAAAAGGCAAGTGAGTGTAATTAAATAACACTAAAAAGCTACGGACTATCCCAAAGGAAAATTAATTCCTTAAAATAGATTGCACCTTTGGAAAGAACTGGACACACATCACAAGATATGTCAACGATGCCGTTACCCCCATTGCTAGTTAAGTAAGCTGACAGTTTTACAAAGACTTTGTGTCTGAGGTAAAGAAAAGATTAGGAAAGTATAGCCAAATTTATTACACAGTTCTCTGAGACAAAACTGAAATGGTGTATAAATTGAGGATAAGAATATCTTAAATAACATTGGAGATATAGAATAATGTATTGTCTAGGAGTGCTGAGGCAAGGAAAAAGGGGCACACACTACTGAGGTGGCTTTGATGTCTCTAGGAAGTTATCCAACCCACTGCTACCGAATTTCCCTAACAGTGTGGGCTCCTTGCAAAGTCCCACAGAGCAGGTCTCTTACTGAAGACAACTAATATTTTCAAGCAGTGTTGACAACATATATGGATGTAATTTTGCAGAGTACATTACTTGAGTTTGCTGACTACTAAGGGAAGCCTGAAGCTTTTATAATCTGAAATACTAGACTCATAGAAAGGAAATCAAACTATTTGGGATATTTGGGAGCATCTGTCTATGCATCAGCTCAAGAGCTGCAAGCAGAAGCAGGATGCAACCCTGCAATTCCAAGCAAACCCTTGCATCCCTTAGAAATCCCATCATGATGCCAAGGCCATTTAAATCCCAAATTAGACAGAAAAATTTAATCTCCCGTAGCAGCATATGCTGACAGTTGCAAAAGTAGCCACAAAATTTATTATTCATGATTAATAAATAAATTTCTTCATCCTACATTGCCACATGCATGACCATGCCACAAACACCCAACAGCTATTATATACACAATGTCCGTCAAGATTGCTCTGGTGGAAATTCACAAGATAGATTACTTCATTGTTTTTGCTTAGACATCACTTCCACATGACCAACTCTTCCCACGTGTCAGACATGTCTTCTCCAGAGAGGGTGGGGGTGCAGCTGACAGAGTCGACTCCAGGAACAACGTACAGACATCGTGGGGCTCATAATGGCCAACTCAGCTTGTTTCAGCTGAAGATTTGGCTCTTCCAAATGGGAACAACGCTGTAGCCGACAACATTACCAAACTCCCTTTCCTATGGCATTCAGCTCACCCAAAAAGAGAAATAAAAAGATTCCTGTGCCCGAGGCTGGGTATTTTCCCCCTGCTGAACCTACTCTGAGGTTTGCTGGTAGTGATGTGACTAATGTGATGTGTATCTGAAAAGGAGTTGCATCCATTTTAAAAACGCCAGTTCTGCGGAACAGTGTATGTATCCAAAGGCAACAACAAAAATAAATATAGTAAACATCTTAATTTTTGCTTGAACACTACATGTTTTGAAAAATCCAGACCAGAATCTAAGTACGAAACACAATTTGAACTCACTTTCCAATATTCAAGCTATTAAGTTAAATATATACTTATAACAAAAACCTCTTCAGAGGATTCAGTTTCATTTGCCACTTAAAATCACTCTCTCAGCCTGGACAGATACTGGTAGCACTCTTCATATTTCTTATGAGAGCAGTAGAAAAAATTACTACAATTCCACATGGACAATATTCAGTTACTATTTTTTCATCGGGGTTGCACACCATTGATCTTGACAAATGAATCCTGTCAAACTGGCTTTTTTTCCCATAAACTTCCTTTGCAATCCGTTTAGCTCTTGAGGCTGATCCAGTCTCTACGAAAATGCCTCATCGGATCACTGTTATCCCTGTCAGATAAAACTGTAGCTTATCCTTCGATTTCCTTTGATTCAGAAATCAAAAATATGAGGTATCAGATCAAATGGGAAGCAAAATACCATAGACAGTATTTATTCCTGTGTAAATAAAAACCGTAACAAGCTCCACTTTCAGCAGATGAATACCCCCAGGGCAGAATATTTGTATTTATGAAAACAATTGATTTCATGTGAGGACAGTAGACTTCTATTCAGCTCTAAGCACACACAAGAGGAAAATAAACAAACGAACAAGCAAACCTTGTAGGGAGAATTGTTGTAACCACACAGGCACTGAGGCAGTTGGCAACGTGTCAGTCACCGACCCAACCTTGGTTGCCATTCTTCAGGAAAACCACCATGTCTCACAGTTCCCCCTTGTAACCCAGGCCCACATAGTCATTCATGGTCTCCGAGAGGAACTTTTTAAAAACAGACAGCTAAGAGTGGAACACGGGAAGAGTTTGTTTCAGGATCTACTTCATCCTTACCCCAGTCTCAAGAACAGGGAATACAAGTCACCAAACTACCTGCTTCACACACAGCGCTCGTGTGCGCTCATTCTTCTCTCCACTCCACTCCACAGATCTTTTCTTTGAAAAATGACTAAATTTCAAGAACATGTGACATTACAGTAGTTAAAAAGATGTCAGGCCAGATGGTGCCGAGCCATCCAGAGCAGGGTTCATGAGAAGGATATTCTCTAAAGGCTCACTAAATATTTTACTTGGCTGTTTGTTTTCTTTATTCATTTATTTACTGATTATTTTGTTGCTCTCTATATAGACAGGTTTGGGGGGGAAAATGTGTTTGCAGATTGCAAAAGTGCTTCCGTGTGAAGTTTTACGTCTCATAGTTTCCACATGATGGTCTCATTTGTACACCAAACAACTCCTGCACATCTTCCCAAACCTGAATGACTGACATCTCATAAAAACCTTTGTGCTCACCACCACAGAATAGAATAAAAACAAAGCTGATAAGAAAAAAGAAAAGAAAAAAAAAAAAGCCCAAAAGAGCTTTATAGCTCACAGGATTGAAATACATCAACAGGCTTTTAATCTTCTAGGCATGAATAAAACTTTCAACTAATCATTTCTTCAGCTTCTGGATGGCTAGAGCAAACCCGATAGGAAGCAGCAAATGGCATGTCAGCAAATGGCACTTAAAGTAGGCTTCCTGGAGCAATTAAGATCACATCACCTGGGGAAAAACTGCACAGTATTAACATTTCACTAGATTTTCAATATGTGAGGGTTCCCAGCTGTTTCTCAACTTATTTTAGGAAGGAAACACAAAGTGTCTCAGACAGCATCTCACATTGTGACAAGAAAAAAAAGACAAAGGAGGATTTTTTTTTTATTATAATACTCTAAGCTTGAAAACCTATGGAAAACCCGCCGGGCCAGTTGTGTGAATGAAGACAGACAGACTGGTTCATATTTTCCCTTCTGCCACATGTTCCCTGTAGGAACAGGTTGGGAGAGAAACTAATTTGAAGTTGTATGGCGGCATGGACGTTCCAATACACTGCAATTGCCTTGACCTGTGGTTAACTCTCAAACGGCCGCTGAAGCACAGGGTGCCAGGTGCCCACGTTCCTCCTGTCTGGCTGCAAATTCCCAAGAAATTTCCCATTTTAGAGGGGCTGAATGTGACAACTCCGCATACCCTTGGGCAGTCAGATGTTGCACTTGCTTTAACAAGTGAGTTCAGAGCATGAATCATGTCAGTGTCATCTTTAGGGATGTGTACTCTGCCCAGGAATTTTTTTTTTTCTTTATGTTTCCTGTCCACAGCCAAACACATCATTGTTACTGATAGAGCTTATATTTAGAGACTGCTGATTAAGTAACCATTGCAAAAACCAGATTGGTTCTGAAGATGCTACACACTTCTGTCTCTTTCAACTCATTTATTATAAATATCTTATATTTATTTTAAAGAAAGGAAAGCTATATTGAATTTAGAGTCTGGCCTTTGGCTCACTATTCCTCTGCTATGTAGTATTATAATTAAGTCAAAGTATCTGAAATAATATAAAAAATGTGTCTTCTTTCTCTTTCAGTCTTCCTTTGCCTCCTCCTAAACTGGACAGAATCTTGTAAGAAATTACAGGTTTTTGTTACTGGTTCCCATTATAAGAGACAAAGCCAAACTAAATTTAAATCCTATTTACTAAATTAGCCCACAGTCCCCTGGGAATTCTTTTCCTGGGGCTCTAGCCCATCTCTGCTTTATGGCAGTTATACTTTTTCACTGTGTATGACTCTCCAGACAGTATGTTTGTTTTTTCATTTGCTAGTTTTTTTATCTAATTTTATCACATCCAGTATACAATTTTTCACACTTCCTTTACTGCTCTTACCACTGCTTTTGTCAATGTCCCCAGTTTACAGTCACACATCCTCCTCAGCAGGACTGGATGCTAGGATGCTGCTGCTGATGTTTGCATTCCCATAACGATTTTCCCGTGCTTCCATTAAAAGCTGCGGTTTGAAATGTCACAATTGACACTGGCTTTGTTCTGCTATTAGCACAACTGGGGTTTGCTGGAGTACCAAAGAAGGGTAGCTGCCAAATAAAATGCTTGGCACACAAGCCTGTGAGTGACAGATCCAGTACGGAGCAAAAATTTGGAGCACTCAAACCTACAGCATATCCCTTTTAAGATACAGGGCACAAACGGTGTAAACATAGTTTGTTAGAAGTGATGGCACTGCTGTTGCTGTTGGGTGTTGAGTGAAGAGCTCCTTATGGAGCAGGTATGTGCAGCATTTCAGATCAGCCAAAGCTCCGAGTGTGTCTTTGAAGTTAATCTCCCAGTGGCCCCCAGTTATCACATTTTTGCTTGCATCCCAGAGCAGTCTTGGGGCATGCAGGCTACTTCACAGCTGGATGAAGCTAAACGAGAAGACATGCTCCAAAAGCATAACCTAACGCAAGCCTACCTACCGCCAGTGGGCATCTCGTGGGGACACAGCAGAGCTCAGCCACCATGAATGCCTGCAGCTGCTCAAGTGGGGCTGTCACCTGTTTTGGTAGATGGGTCTACAGCACCTTCTGCTAATACAGGAAGAGCCTCACGCCCACACACGTCTAAAGACACCATAACAGTAGAGGGAGTAGCATCTCAGCACTAAAACATGTGTGTTCTAAGGTCTGTATTATTTTCACCTGATTAGGAGGACAATATGATCATCACAGAAACAAATGTGGGTTTTTTTCCATGCAAAATGAACTGTTTGACCTAGGCAATAAAGGGTTATTTCTAGTTACCATAGGTATAAATTAAGCAACCTCACAATGTTCCCTCTATAACACATGTGATAGCATGGATCAAGGCCACTTAATGATAGCAAGCCTATTTTTAGACTTTTAAGTTGATATAGACTTTATGCTCTAGGATTTCACTTCTATTTTGAATTACATTTCACATTTGCTTCTTTGGGAAATGTGTGATTGTACAGCACCTTGCATGGTAGACATCCTGGCATGTCTACACAGGTATTAAGCATCTCTATCAGAATCCCCAGGTGGGTGAATAAAAATGAGGAGTGAAGTCAAAACGGTGGAGCCCTGCTAGGGCTACCTTGACACATGCTACCCAGCATGCTAGCCTGGGCTGTGTTCTGCAATGATTGACTGAAACTTCCTTTGGACCGAGCTGGCTGTGTCTGCTGTACACATCTAAGCAGGTATGTCCTTACAAACCTCTGAGGACTTGCACAAGTAAATACCGTAGATTTAATATTTCCCAGAGTCCTGAAAAACTAGGCTGTCAGGAAAGTAAGAAGCAGGCAAAGTGAAGATGATTTTAATTCAAGCAATCTTGGCTAATTTGAATGGACATAGAATAGTGAATTTCTCCAGGTATGTTTGTATTCCTTCAGGGTTGTTCCTTGTTGAAATACATAACTCTCACCCTGGGGAAAAAAGAAATACCACCTACTCAGCTCCTGGTGCCTAACTATGACTAGTTCTTTTCTTTCTCCTTTTCTTTTGAAGAAAAGAAAGGAGTACTGGTGGGCTCATTGTGGTTGTAAAGTGCATTTTAAAAAGATGATGCTCCGTTGCTGCAGGGGTGGCTATGCTTTGGGAGTAGGCATGTAATCTATTCTCATGATATCAGGACTCCTTCAGTGTAAGTTCTTCCTTCCTGTTACTACCACTCGCCTGCCCACCCACCCCAAAAAAAACCAACACCCAACACCCAAATCCAAGTAGCTCTTCTTGACATGGCTCTCAATAGATTTATGTATTTAAAGAACTGCTCTTCTTTTTTTTTTTTTTTAATGAGAAATGAATTCTCAGCAATTCTGCAGTTGCCAGAATTTCTGCATGGGAAGTAAAAGAAATGGGACTAATAAATATTAATATTGCCGTATAGACCGTTAGGGCTAGACAACCAGGAAAGACTTCTGGTACATTTCCAAGCACCTAGTTGGATATGCATCATTATAGTTGGATACGGATCATTACAAATATCTTTATTCCTTTGCAGCAATACATACCTGGAAAAAAATCACTTTACCAGAACACAGTCTAGTTTTGCATCGATTGATGTACTGAGGACAGAAAACTAGCAGACAGAAATATCTAGACGTGCTAGACATTGACGTAACCCTACTCCAATGAAGTCTGAGGTTTTACCATTAAGAACATTTAGTGTAAGCAAAAAAAATTACAGCACTTTTGTAAATCCCACACTGAAAATACAAGTAGTTGGTTACACTGTGCCTAGCAAAGTAGCTCCCTAGTTTATAATAAAACAAAGAATAACACCTGTTTTAAAGAAAAAGCTGAAAGTAGTCACTGCTGCAAGCAGAAGCCCATTTCATAGAGATGAAATACATAGCACAAATGGGAGCAGAAGGGGGTGTCATTAATACGGACACAAATAACTAGATCCCAGTACCAAAATTAGATGACAAGCGTAAGATGACAACCTTACGATTTCATAGATGCCTACCTCTCTATGTCTATGAAATTGTATCTCATAGACAACTTTTTGAATAAGACAATGGACTCAGCCCTTTGTGGTTGGTCATGCCCACGTTTCACTTGTACACACACAGAGCTACTGAACTTAAAGAAAACCATTATTTTTATTCCTTGTGCAGTAAGTCACCTCTCTGTTTAAAACCCCACAGGACCACTTAGATCACTGCGTGTTTTACTTCCAGGCCTGAATTCAGACCCAGGGAAGTATCTTAACCTTTCCAGAGAAGATCAGAGAGCACGTCCCTGTATCTTTTTTATACGGGTGCTTATCTTGCTGTTATATAAAATACGTATTAGATCATTATCTGTGGACAAATATAGCTAGCAAGAATCTAACTTTTCTTTCTCATAAAGTGACCAAAAACATTCTACAGTATAGAGAGAATTGAGAGAATAAAAGGTGGGAGGTGGGTCTCAAAAGGAAACTTTGTCTAGTGACATGGACAGCCTACTTTCTGAAAAGTTAACTTTATACAGGATGGAAGGCCTGATATTATACCTGATGTTATAATTTACATATGGAAAATTACCCTTCCCTTCATATCAGTGCCTAAACAGGATACCTATCTATAGCTGTATCTCTAGAGGCTAACATCATAGGCTTTCTATATGAGAGAAGTTAAGCTCTGCTCTGTACAACAAAGTGTCCTCCAGAGGGAGGAATGCTATAAGAAGCACATTTTGGTGACCTCGGAGTGCCATGTCAAAACAATACAATGCCACCGCAGGGTTTTACAGGAGAGAGCTCACCTCTGAAGGGCAGTTAGGGAAATGGGATCGCCTTTTGGGGGAGATCAGAAGAGGTTGCTCCTCTCAAGGCATCCTTTCCTGACAAAGGGAAGAGAGAGAGTAGAAGTGAAAGCACAGATGCACGCTGCAAGCTGTGAAATTTCTGCTACTGTCGTTTAACCTTGGAATTTCCTCTCAGGACCAAAATCAGGATGCCTCCAGAGAGAAAAGTAATCACCTTTCATTCTCTTAGCTTTTCCTTTCCCCTCAACAAAACAGCACCTTATTTGACCGCAACTAAGATTTGGATTTGCCTGTTAATACTAAGGGGAATGAAGACTAGTTCACAGCTCAGGCTCTGCCTTTGGGGATGGAGTGGCCAACAGATGGAACCAAGCAGAGAAAATGTGATGCAGATACAGAAAATAGCAAAAGGGATACAGGCAGAAGATTATCCTCTCCAGTTTATCCTTTTCATTTGTATGGATACATGCAGATACTCAGTGAAATAGGAAAGTACCAAATTTGAAACAGATAAAAGAAAATGCTGTTTGATACAAAGAATAATTAACTTGGGGGAATGTGTTGCTACAAGGTGATGCTGAGAACTGGATTCAAAAACAGATGAGACACGGGGAGAATGAGAATAGCTACAATTACATCAGATAAGATTAAATGCAGAATTCATGCATGTTAGTAATAGGTGAAACACCAGAGGGTAAGAAGCTGGGAAAGAGCCTTCTTGAGGGAAATCTTTCCATAATTCTCCATTACAGGGTTTAATTTCTTCCTTTCAAGCTTCTAATACTGGATACTCTCTGACATTGAAAACTAGAATGAAAAAGCTCCAGAGGATGCTTATATTGTAATTCCTCTGATTTATGTAACATTTTCTGGGAAGTGCCTGTTCTATAAAAATAAACAGTGTGACTGTGGAGCTAAAACTGCGTATCAGTATTTACCCAGGTAAAATTAGCCTTCTGTTTTGAGGCTGAGTTTCATGCATGAACTGCGGATAATATGCAGCCCCATGTTCATAACATGTTACTTCACTCTCCCACCAAAGACCTCTGAGAGCAATAGCACCTGTTAAAACCTTGTAATCATTTACATTGACAGATTACAAAACGCCTCTAGTTCACAAAGAGTAGGGAGAGCTCTCTCATAAATACACAAACTACCTTTAATTTAACATCTGTGTCTCCAAGTGGCATTCTAATACCACTGTGGACAGCAATCTCTAACTCCTTGCTGGACTAGCCAGAAAGCGTGGCTGGCAATTTCATCATTTGGTGGATAAATACTTGTGCTGGGCAAAAATAACACAACAGATTCTGACTCCAAGGGGAAGCCCATTTGCTGTGATTTATATGCTTACTGCAGTGGATAAACGCTAATGCCATCATGATTGCCCGTTGTAAAGATCCTGTCATCTGTAGCAACCTGTCTTTTCCATTGAGGCCAACTGTTCTAACTGATGATAAGCAATAAAGCCCTGGAAGGTGACTGTAAAAGTAACAGACTGTCAGTAGCAGTCAGAGTTGTCGATGTTTTGTCACTGCCAGTTATTTGTGTTTTTAAGACTTACAAAGCCAGGAAACTTGCTGCCTTTCTTACTTTTTTTTTTTTTTTTAATCCTGGCAGAAATACTGAATATCTTTGAGTCTTAATACAGAGGTGTCCCCACTGAAACAAAAATTAGTAAATCCCTTATTCCCCATTAGCTGCAAACACATTCTTATGTTGTCTTGGTAGTTCTAAGCACGTTTGTGTGAATTGCTAGATGTCTGAGTTCACGCTGCAGTGTTCTTTCGAGTTTGTAGCACCACAATCTGCCATGATAAGAGAAGTGTGTTTGAGAATTTCATGACAGTTTTTGCAATAAATCCTGCATTCCATAATCTCTTAAGCATGTGGCACGCTGAAAAGTACTTGAGTTTAACTAGAAAACGTGCATAAACACAGTTTCACATACTTAAGATTATCATCAGCCTGCCAATTCGCTCTTATCTAAGATTTTGTCATTCCATTTCCTTTTCTTTATCCTCCTTGTGTGCCAGTGCTTGAGCTCATGATGACAGGAGATAGCAAGACTGCAGTAAAGAGCTATTATAGCAGACCTCCAATCACTGAATCTCATAAAAAATGATCACGTTTACAAGGTAAGCCTGCAGGCTTCAGAAGCAGCCTCCAGCTCCAATTTTTAGGGCTGTGAGGGCAGGGGAAAGGAGCACAGATTGAAAAATGGTGACAGGCAGGAATTTAGAGGACTATAGCCTACCTTAATATGTCAGCAAAAGACTACAGCCAAACAGTACAGCGCTGCTTCAGAAGGGCTGCTGTTCCTGTTACCATATATGGTCCATACATATAAACCTGTGTCTGGTTTAACATATGTAGGTTTTCACTGTACAAATGTATTATCTGCTTTCCTAATGTCTCTGTGTCCTTTCTGCAAATTGCAGCAGTCTGAGTCACTGAGAAAACCACACACAAGTCCCAGCTCCTCTTCCACCACTTTAAGTAGTAGAGGACACCATCTCCCTCAAATTCTCTCTGTTGTCCTTGCAAGGGTTTTTTTTTTTTCCTTCTAATTTAAACATAGAGGTTTGTGAAGCTACCCGTGAATATTCTGCATCGTAAAGGGCTTTTACAGCAAGATGAAAAATGCTCTCTTTGATATTGTGCTTTACTTATCACCCGCAACATAACACGGCAGCGTAAATTTTGAGATGCATGAAGGATGTAGATCACACTTTTTGAATAACAAACATCAGTGTACTTCTGAATTTTCTCTGCTCCTTGATTTCTTGAAACATGCTTCCCTGTAATGAAGAGAAAGCTGAGCTACACTGACGGGCATGATATTCCAGAAACTGCTATCAAAGATTTTCCCTTTGATGTCTGTCTACGTCCTGATTGTGCTGTCTCCCAGGCTGGAGAAGAAGAAAAGATACTGTTGGTATAATGCTGGGTGGCTTGAATGGAACTAGCATAATATTTTAATCTGCTCTTGCCCCACAAGGAACACAAATCTCTCCAAATCTTATCTTTTGCAAAAGCACAGGCTTCCTGACAAGAGCAGCGATACTTTGATTTCAATTATACATCCTCACAGATTGTAGAATGGGGGAAACCTGTATTTTGGCTATCTCAGATATAATCTACTTTGTGGGTAACAGACACATCTGATTTTATTAAGCCAAAAAATGTAAGTCCCTTTTTTAGCAAGTTTTATTACAGAAATTAGATTTGCAAAATCATGCTATCCGCTTATCTATCTCAGTCCTGTTAGCACCAATAATTAAACCACTGGCCACCTTTAACCAAGTTTGGCAAATGAGAGAGGTCTCAAAGTCATGCAATTTCTACAAATTTTGTGAGGACCAGTATGAGGAAAGTAGTAAATGACCTCAACAAAGGAAAAGCTCGAGTTACTTTCATATTTGGTCTGCTGGCTGTGTGTCTCTTGGAAACAACACTACTGCTTCTTGCTGCTTGTCATTTGGGGATAGGCAAGAGGAGTTTAGGAAAGAGAAGAACCACAGATGCTGCTGTGGGGAGGAGGTCAAGAGGGAACAAGAAAGGCAGCTGAAGTCACAGTAACTGAAAGATGGGGAGAAGCAGAAGAGAAGTCTGGGCTTCATTAGGTCAGCTATTCAGCAAATAAATTGTTTACTGGACCTTCCTTCCTTCCTTCACTTGCAATATAAGCATTAATGTAGCTTAGAATAAATGCAGTATCATTATTCCGCAAAAGGGATCTAGCATAATGATTTATTTTTTAGGCTACAGTGCAAACAAAATGAACAGACCCGGATCCTCAGCTGATATAAGTCCATGTGGCTCTCTGGAGGACAGGGAGCTCTTCTGATTATATCAGACCTCACCCAAAGTATTCCTCTGTATTTGGAGATCAAGAACGTGAGAAAAGATTAAAGCTAATACAATTAAACTAAGTTATAAGTTGTAACACTGTGTTTTGCATGTTCTCAGCTGTCTTTCCTTTTATCGAGTAACATACTCCAGAGTCCATCAAGTATGTCATGAAGAAATACAGCACGCACTATTCCTACGAGCTATAGCACAGACAGGATGACCTCAAAATATTTAGGCAGAATCACAGACCATGGAGACCCAGAGGCTCTTACACCATCCTAGGTGTGAATACAAAGGAGATTTAAATTCTGTAGCATAGCATTCAGGCTTTTTATTTCATTTTGGTTCTCAACAGGTAGAAATGTGCCCAGCTGCCTGCAGTTCTCCTGTTAAGAGCAGGTTTGCCAAATGGTGGGGGGCTGCTTGCTGCCCCCCTTCATACAGGGAGCTCGCAGCTGGTGATGGGGGCTGCCTTTTCCATAGAGACTAGTGTATTACTCCTTGGCTTACCTGCAAAGCTCACCAGTTTGGGTTCCTGCTCTCTCACTCTCATTTTTATAAGCAGTTTTGCCAGATTACATTTTAACATGACCCTTTTAATCAGGTTACTCAGTATAATACAAGGAAAATTATGATGAGATGGATGCTGTTATTGCATTACCTATTTTTATCTCCATTGATTCTTCTGTATCTTTCATGAATCACCCTATTGAAAATGTGACAGGTTTATGTCAGTCACAACAGGACTGTAACAATATTAGCTTTACCATGAATTCAGCGTGACACCAAAATTGTATCACACTTGACCTTATTTGATATATTCGTGTGCTGAATCAGAAGCTCCATGCTAAGCTGCACAAAGCGAGGGAAGATTCTTTTCTAACAAGACATTCTTCTATATAAATAGAGGTTTGTGCTTTTAGTGTTTGCTGTGCTAGCTCCAACCATGTGATCATATGTAAATAATAACGCTATTTCTAGAAACTGGGTAGAAGACATTCCAGCTCTCTTCTTCAAGCCTGTTTACAGCACCATCAGTAGCTGGAATAATTTACACCTGACAGCATCTTACTATAAACTAGTACATTTTGACATGCTTTCTATGTCTCCACTTTGGTAAGAACAAGTGGGACAGGGAAGGAAACTACAGAATCATAGACTATCTTTACTTGGAAGGCACCCAGTGCCCTGCTCCTTATAGGACTTCCTAAAACTATACCATTTGACTAAAAGTGTTGTCCAGGTTCAAGGTTGCTCCTTGAACCCTGACAGGTTTGGCACCATGGCCAGTTCCCTGGGGAACCTGTTCCAGTGATCCAATACCCTCTCAGAGAAGAACCTTTTCCTAACGTACAATCTGAACTTCCCCTGATGCAGCTTCATTTAATTTCCTTGTGTCCTATTGCTGGTCACCAGAGAGAGGAGATCAGCACTTCCCACGGCCTTCTTTGAGGAAGTTGTAGACTGCAATGAGGTCACTTCCCAGCCTTCTCCAAGCTGAACAAGCCAAGTGACCTCAGACACTCCTCCTAAGTCTTGCCCTTGAGGCCTTTCACCATCTTGGTCATCCTCCTCTGGACACACTCAAATAGTTTGATGTCCTTCTTATAATAAGGTGCCCTAAACTGCACACAGCACTCCAGATGGGACCACACCAGTGCAGTGTAGTGTGGGACAATCCCCTCCCTCGACCAGCTAGCCATGCTGTGTTTGATGCACCCCAGGACATAGCTGGCCCTTTTGGCTGCTAGGACATGCTGTTGACTCATATTCAACTTGCCATCAACCCAAACCCCCAAATCGCTTTTCACGTGGATGGTCTCCAGCCTCTTGTCCCCCAGATTGACTATATAAACAGGATTACCCCATCACAGATGGAGAATCTGAAACTTGCTTTTGTTAAATTTCCTATGGTTGGTGATTGCCTAGCTCTCTAGTGTATCCAAATCTCACTGTAAGGCCTTTCTGTTCTCAAGGGAGTGCACAGTTCCCCCTAATTTAGTATCATCAGAAATCTTCGCAAGAGTAGAACTTGATAAAATCAGCTGCTGGAGAAAAAGGAAGTAGGAGGAGGCATTTTTCCATTGATTTCTTCAAACTAATGGAACCCAGAACCTTCATTTGCAGTTTAGATGAACTGCAGTAAATTGCCCAACTGTTCTCTTCTGTCAGAATAATACACGTGCCAGAACTTCATCACTATAAACTGCTGCAACTTCATCGAACCTGGGAGAGGCAGAGCTAAAATAGCCTTTGGGTCATATTTTTTTTCCTAGGAAGAAGTGGTCTGTCACTTAAAACAAAGGACAGAGAATCAGAAGAGATGACTTTGTACCCCATTTTCTCACAGATTTTCTGTAAGAACTCCTATGAGTCAGGGTTTGGTTTTCATTTTAAAGCCCTTGTCAATCAAACTTCCCAGAGAAGCCGTACGCGCCGTGATTGGGCTTTACCTATTGTCAATGAAGTTTATGACAAATTGACTGCTATGGAAGGACTGAGCTTTGAATATTTGAAAAAGTCTGTGCCTCCTTCCTTCAGCCCCTGCCAAAAGCAGGCAGGGATTTTAAATGTGATGTATCCTGGAGGAACTTGTCAGCACTACTTTACTTAGTAGGAATCAATATTTTAATTATAAATCTTGCTTTCAAGGGTTTAAGTCAGAAATATGGCTGACCACCACCTCTGTATCCCACCTGTCTCTGTTTCAGAGGAGTAATGAAGGAACAGATTTGTGTTGAGTAAAATTCTAAAACGTGCAACTAAATATGTTGAATATGAATATAATACTTTTTAATTGCTTCTTTGATTCTTGTTAATTCTCCAACATGGATTCATTCAGTAGTGATAACAAAATATAAAAACTGACAATTTGACATTAACAGTAAGTACATTTCATTCAGATTTTTCCTGTGGAGTTGGAATTACAGGTCAAACAATCAATGAAGAAACTTTACTAATACAGATGTACGTTCATATTACTTCATTATAAAATACCATGAATTATTGCATCATTCTAAGAACTGTAATAAAATATGCTCTTGGTATTGAAAACAGCTGAGTCGCTAACACAAAAGCCAGGATTAATTAATTAAAGCTCCCCATCAAAGTTTGCTCTGAATCTTCTAAACTAGTTATTTAAATTACTTTAAAATCCCATTTATTACTGTGCAAATGCAGACTCAGCTGATATCACTGAGAGGCTCAGTCTCCCACCTAAGAAACTTCTTATAACACCAGTTAAAAGTCATTGGAGAGAAGTAGCTCCACACTATTCTTATAGAAGCTGCTAAAAATGAGCAATTCCAACAAAATGCCATGGAAAGGATACTTCTCAATTTTTCCACATCCTTTTTGTGGTGAGTTGACCTTGGCCAGCTGCCAGATGCCCACCCAAACATTCTCACTCCTCCTCAACAAGACAGAGGCAGAAAACTAAGATTAAAAAGGTCATGGGTCAAGGTAAAGACAAGGAGGTCACCTAACAATTACTGTCACTGGCAAAACAAACTTAAATCAAGGAAAATTAATTTAATTTATCGCCAATGAAAATACCTTTGGATAGTGAGAAACAAAGACCAATTAAAATATCACCTTTCTCCCCCTTAACCTAGGCTCACCTTCACTCCTTCATTCCCAACTCCTCTACCTTCTCCCCCCCGAGCAGTACATGGATGAGGAGGAATGGGGGGTTGCAGTCATTCTATAGCATGTCCTCTCTTCTGCTCCTTTTGTCTTGCTCCAGCATGGGTCTTTTCCATGGGCTGCAGCCTTCCAGGATAAACCTGCTCCAGTGTAGGTTCTCCTTGGGTCACAGTTCCTTCAGGTCTTATCCATCTGCTCCAGCCTAGGGTCCTCCTCAGCTGCAGTGTGGATATCTGTGGATGATCTCTTCCAGGGGCTGTAGGGCAATACCTGCTCCAGCGTGGTCTCTCCAGCTGTCGCAGGGGTTCCCTGCTGGAGCACATGGAGCACCTCCTCCCCTCCTCCTTCTTTCCCCTCTGTGCTTGCAGGGCTATTTCTCACACTTTTCCCCCTCACTCCTCACTGCTGGGCAGCATTTTGTGTTTGTTTCTGGGAGCAGTAAGTCATAAGCATTATTTCTAAAGTTTTTATTTTCTCATACATGATCCTTGTAAAACAATATGTAACCCAGAAAACAGATCAAGACTGACTCTGATGAAGTTTCTCACCGGAAAGAGGGAAAGTCCTAAGGATAAATATGGCTGCCCAGGAACAAAATTCACCTGTTTACTGACAATGCATAATAACAATTTAGCAGTCACAGAAATACTCAGGACAAAGATTCGTACAACAGCTTCCTGAAATTACTGTAGTGAGAAGGAAGAAAAGGTGGGATCTCATCACCCTTTCACTTATGGAACTTGTAGAGATAAATTAGTATGCAAGTCATCATAAGCAGTACTTGTTGTATTAATTATTCTGGATTTATAAGGAATAATTATTTTTTCCCTCATCACCCTTTCTCCTCATTTTGCTGTGCAAAATATTTCAGTACATTATGGAAAACTGGACTAACCTTTGCCTATATAGAACAGGCTATGAAACACCCTGATTAACACATAAGTAATCTGCTTACACATAGAAGTACTACCACTTAAAGCAAAGAACCAGAGGGCATAAAACATATAGACATCTAATTAGCAGAAAACATTTCCTTTTTCTTCTGCTGATTTTGTGCAAACCCCAGCTCTCCTGGAAAAACTGAGGCAAGTCCAGAGATACCCCACGTATCTCTGGTGATGGGGAAATTGACAGGATAGACATGGCCTCAACCCACTTGCCCAGAAGAACGCTGCCTGCAGTGGTCCCAGGCATGCTTGCCACCACTGCTGTCTCTTCAACAGAAAGGAGGTGCTGCAGCTCCTCAAAAAAGGGGAGCACAGCTGCTGTGTGGGGAGGAAACAAGATGCCATGATACTGTACCTACCTCTCTGATCTCCCCACTGAAGGCAATGAGGACTCTACACTGGTGAGGCCACAAATGGAACACTGCATCCATTTCTGGGTCCCCCAGTTCAAGAGGGACAGGGAACTACTGGAGAGAGTCCAGTGTAGGGCAACAAAGATGATTAAAGGATTGGAGCACCTCCCTTTTGAGGAAAAGCTCAAGGAGCTGGGACTCTTTAGCCTGGACAAGCGAAGGCTGAGGGGAGACCTTATTTATAAGTACGTAAAGGGTGGGTTGAAGGATGTTGGAGCTACACTCTTTTCAGTGGTTTCCAGTGATAGGACGAGGGGCAATGGGCTCAAGCTGGAACATAGGAAGTTCCATTCAAATATGAGGAAAAACCTATTTATGATAAGGGTGACAGAGCCCTGGAAGAGGCTGCCCAGGGAGGTCGTGGAGTCCCCTTCTCTGGAGATCTTCAAGACTCGCCTGGATGCAGTTCTGAGTGATGTGCTCTGGGCAACCCTGCTTTGGCAGGGGAGTTGGAGTAGATGATCTCTAGAGGTCCCTTCCAACTCTGACAATTCCATGATTCCATGACACAGAGAAGAGACCATGGGGAACCTCAAAGCTGGTTCTCTTCCCACATTGGTTAACCTTCTCTGGCCCCATGAAGGGTCTGCACCAGACACTTGTGTTGCAATTTTGAGACCGCAGCCTTTAGTGCAGTTGCTGTGTCTGGCTTTTGAGTGAGTATGTGGGAGACAACTCATAAGTGGAAAGGTGACTAAATTCATCCTTTGATACAGAGGCAACAGAACTCTTTGCAACACTTGGTCCTATGGGTACTATGTTGCTTTAAAGGAAGCACCCACTTAGCTTCCTCCTAGGGGCCTGTGTCAGGCACAGAAGGAAACAAACATAGATGAGATATCCCCACACTGGGAGAGTGAAGAGAGCTGGAAGCCAGGAATTCAGCCTGGTAGAGGCACACATCTAAGTAAAGCAGCACTGCGTAAGTGTTTCACTTGGATGCTGCAGGCAATTGTTTTTTTAAAAACACATGTGTATATCACATAGACATCGGGCATCTACAGGAGAAGGTCTATGCAGATGAGAAGATAAATGTTTCTTGCCAATTTTCCTTCATGATATTTCTGATTTCAAGATGACAGTATAAGGATTACAGTTTCTCAGACCACTTTCTGTTCACATCCCACACTCCCTCCATCTGCAGATGCTTTTTAATGCCAGTACATGGATAAATGACAGGACATGGCCCCCAGGGAACAGCTTGGCACCCTAATGTAAAAAAGAAAGGCTTGGGCAGCAAAGTATGCAGTGAGCCACACCTGATGCAGGACAGAGTCTTCATTTCAAAGAGAAAAAACTGCATTCTTCAGAAAACAGTGTTCAAAAATTTAATCTTCATACAGTTCAATGGAGCAGCTTTATAATTTACAGTACCAGATAAAGCTAGAAGATGTAATGTGAAATATCTGAAGCAGTTCTTCCCCCATATTAAAATGCACCTTGGGCAACAGAGCCTTAACTTCTCTTAACATATGTTTCTAGCAGATAAGTAAACAACTTGGATGTGAAATAAAAATTTTCAAGATAGTTACAGTCGGAAAGGCATCAGCGCACATTAGACTTCAGCTGCAGTGCCCCACTGATAAGTTTTCAGGGTGGTTTGGCCTAGTTGAAATGAAGCAGCTTCAGAAGAATAAAAAGCTTTAGTGTACAAGTTGTCGGATCAGAGATAGCAAGAAGAAAGACATCACTTTTACATCAAAATTCCAAAAGCAGCCTTGGTGGCAGGATGGAATCACATGCCAAAGCATGTGGCTGGAGCAAGCTGAGCATCTCTGTTCAGAGACAGGAGAAGCAGAAACAGAGGGGACAAGGCTGAGAAGACTCCTGTGCAGAGAAGCGATCCACTTAATGCATTGAATTGCATCGATGATCCGCTTGCTTATAGCCTTTGGAACTGTGGACAAAACCTTTAGTCACATGTGTTGAACTTTACGTTCAACAGCATCTGATCCGCTCTATGGGGCTTCACGTGCCACAGCGAGCTGTGGCTGAGCACTAAAGTCATCTCAGCACCACCACTGCGACAGCTTAGAGGCAGGTCACAGACCAGCAAATCACCCCCCGTGAAGCTCAGCACAGCCACAAGCCAAGCAGTCTCTTTTCAAAAGTCCACCCCCACCACCCCCATGCTGGCTTATACGCACTGAATACTAAGCCTTTGCCTGCATCAAGCTCCCTCTCTGCCCAGATCCACCAGGCTTGGGAACCATGTGCTATGGACAAGAGAGCGATGTGTCCTCAGAGGGACTTTCCCCAAACAGTTTCCAAATGGAGAAGCAGAGAACCTTGTACTTCTCCTATCTGCACTATTTGGCCACATGCAAACAAATGGAAACTCATCAAGAAATAGCAAATGCCCATCTTTAATGCCCATCATCAAGAAATAGCAAATGCTCTGTCTTATTTAAGCAGACGGAGCTCCAGTGAAGGAAACAGCACATCACTGGAAAGATCGCAGTATTTCACTGTGCAACATGTCAGGAGAAGATTTAGGTGCTAGAAGTGCTTCACCCCAGCAAGGCTAAAAGAGCTCTCCCACAAGGGAGTTCCACCTCATCCTTTCTAAGAGTTGTTAGTAAGACTTTGCAGCAGCTGTCAAGAAGAAAGGACTCCGGACATTGTCCACTATGCAACCATGTCTTTAGCTGCTTATAGCTCTCTCAACTATTTCCCATATCCTACAGCAGTCTCGGACTGAACACAGAACATGTTAGCTGTTCCTAAGAATGTTATTTCTCCAGACTACAAAGATTCTGATTATCTTTGCACTGAGAACCAACAGCCAGGTAAGTACCTACTGAACCCATTTTCACGATGCTGCCCATGTTGCCCAGAGCTGCAGAAACGAGTCTCTCCCTTGTCTGGCTTGGTGACACAGCAGTATGAGCCAGGAGCCCACACTGCCCCTTTGCTGTGCTGTCAGCCAGCTTCCTAACACCAGCCACCTCTGGAAAAACACCAACGGAAGCTGTCTCATCCTTCTCTAGGGCCGGGTCCACAGGGAGAACAGCCACATCTGCTGGCGATGGGTGGCACAGGTCTCCATGCCGCTCTGCACAGCTCCCACATCACCAGGGCATGAAGGGAAAGTTCCTGGCAGTTCCATCAAAATGACAGGAGAATTATACCATAAGTTGTTTTTATATAAATGTGTAAGATTAAAAAGTGAAACCCAGAAGATGGGAAATATTGAACTAACGTTGACTGAAAGACTTGAAAAACCCATCTCTTGTTACTTAACTATGGACATTACTCTTCAGGATTTCTGCCTCATTTACTGCACTCTTTTACGACTGTCTTTTGCATTTAATATTTTTAAATATGGACAAATAAATTGGGGATATAGGATTCTATCAACAAAGCAATTTTCTTTAGTGTGACCACTGTTTATCAGACAAAATACATTTGAACAATCATAAGGGAAAAAAGTACAGTGGTGACTCCACATCCTTCCTGTGCCCTAACAAGATAGTTACTCATTGATCTCCCATTCCAACAGGCTATCAAATACCATGTTTGATTTTTAAGTAATTTCCTATGCTCTTTCTGAACCCTAAGATGAGGAAAAGCATTCAAAAAGAAAACATGAAAATATTTTAATCGGAAATGTTAATTGTCTCCAAATTGCAGGGAAGATGTCTTAAGTGGTTTGTTCTAGTTTCTTTAATAGTTCTTCAATGGCTTATTACTACATTACTTTACACGGACAGCTAACTTGCTATCTACTTGAGATTACCGAAGTTATTCATCATGCATTTTGACTCATTGGCCAACCTGTCAGTGACTGACACTCTCTAGAAAAATATAGTTCTGCTAAAAAAAACTGACCTAACTTTTAAGCAGCTTTCTCTGTGATACTGACATAATCAAATAGAGTTTTACATATGTCACACTGTTGCTGCAGCAACCTGGCCTTCTCTCCTCTGACTACTGATAGGGAGCCTCTAAACTTGATATGAGCTCAGATGTCTTGAGATTAATCTCTTGGGACCTTTCCAGCAAAAATTGGGATTAATTTGCAGTTCCTCGAAAATGAAGTAACTATTTCACGTAAACCACTTTTCACATTTCAGCAGGCCTGAGCTTCCTATTCATAACCTTTATAGAAATGACTGGGTTGGCACAGGGCCCCCAAGACATTTAGGAGGAAGCCGTTTGCACAGCGGAGAGGAGGATTAAAATGTCTTTGGCTTCTCTTTTATTTTTCTTGAATGTAAGCAGAGAAAAGGTTATTTTTGTGAAAGCAAAAGTTGTATTTTGGAGGTTTTTTTCCTCTGGATGTTTACATCTCAGTGCATCTAATTTTCTGTTCTCCTTATCTTTGTCTGGGATGAAGCAAAGGATTGTAAGCACTGAGATGTGTAGTTCCTGAGGCCAGAGCAAATTCCTGGATAGCCTGGCTGCAGAATTTTAAAAGGACACCTGAATAGTTGATAAAGACTTCAAAAGTTTTGATGGCACAGTCTACATCACTGCACATGTCTCGAATGCTCTGAAAGCCTCTTTCCAGCTGCTCAGACCCCTTCCTGGGGGAGAAGGGGGAAAAACGATGCTGGAACAAACGATGCAAGAGAACAAGTCAGGCCAATTCACATGAGTTGCTGTATTTGCCTGGGAATTACAGCCTAGTAAAACACTCAGCCACTTTGCCAATGTACGTAATTTGGAGTACATAATTTGCCAATTTGTACGTAATTCCTCAACACAGGAAGAACATGGACCTGTTGGAACGGGTTCAACGGAGGGCCATGAGAATGGTAAGAGGGCTGGCATATCTCTCCTATGAAGACGGGCTGAGAGAGATGGGGTTGTTCAGCCTGGAGAAGAGAAGGCTCCAGGGAGACCTTATAGCCCCTTCCAGTACCTGAAGGGGGCCTACAGGAGAGATGGGGAGGGATAATTTGTCAGGGAGTATAGCGATAGGATGAGGTATAATGGTTATAAATTGAAAGAGGGGAGATTAGATTAGATTAGATATAAGAAAAAAATTCTTTACTGTGAGGGAGGTGAGACCCTGGAACAGGTTGCCCAGGGAAGTCGTGGATGCCCCATCCCTGGAGGTGTTCAAGGCCAGGCTGGATGGGGCTTTGGGCAACCTGCTCTAGTGGAGAGATGTCCCTGCCCATACCAGGAGGGTTGGAACTTGATGATCTTTAAGATCCCTTCCAACTCTAACCATTCTATGATTCTATAATTTCCTTCTAGAAAGAACATAAATAACAAAAAGTCTCTGTATTCAATAGATATATAATTACAGAGTGCATGTGTACCACAGTGGAGTAGTCCATGGGAGTGCCAAAATGAGGAAAAAAAAACCCATTACATTCTTCTGTACCCTAAAGGTGCCCATCCCCTGCTAAGACTTAACACATCTAATCTTCAAAAGAACTCAACTCTGCTGAGCAGATGCAAGGGCATGGTAAAACATGCTGAAAAGATGCTCAGAAGAAATCTAAGCAGTTAAAAGGCACTTCCAATGGCCTTGGATGTTGACTCCAGATGGACTACTGGCTAAGGTCAGTCACAGCACCTAATATTTGGCCATTATACAAATCAGGAGAGGAAGGCACATGATCTGCTTCTTCAGAAAATCCTTTGGTCTCAGGAAAATCTTCAATGTTGTCTGCTTTGCCCTGCATAGCCAGGACTGGGCTTCAAGCATATGCAAACTGTTCAGGTCATAAAACACCTACCTATACATTCATTAGTTAAACACACTTGGGTCTCTGTAGCAGCAACACTTAGCACTTCATATTACTAAATTCCAAAGGATCTATGCAAATCACAGAATAGAATCATAGAATCTTCCAGGCTGGAAAGGACCTCCAAAGATCATCTAGTCTGACCTCCCCACTATCAGCAGGGACCCCCAACTAGACCAGGTTGCTCAGGGCCTCATCGAGCTTCACCTTGAACGTCTCCAGGGAAGGGGCCTCAAACACCTCCCTGGGCAACCTGTTCCAGTGCTTCACCACCCTCCTAATCTCCAATCTAAATCTGCTCCCCTCCAGTTTATAGCCATTGCCCCTCATCCTGTCACCACAGGCTTTTTAAAACAGGTTCTCCCCAGCCTTCCTGTAGACCCCCCTCAGGTACTGGAAGGCTGCTATTAGGTCTCCCTAGAGCCTCCTCTTCTTCAGGTCTCCCCAGAGCCTCCAGCTCTCTCAGCCTGTCCTCGGAGCAGAGGTGCTCCAACTCCTGATCATTTTAGTGGTCCTCCTCTGGATCTGCTCCATCAGGTCTATGTCTTTCCTATAGTGAGAGCTCCAGACCTGCACACAGTACTACAGGTGAGGTCTCACCAGATCAGAGTAAAGCAGAGGAATCACCTCTCTTGACCTGCTAGCAATGCATCTTTTGATGCAGCCCAGGATGTGATTGACTTTCTGGGCTGCAAGTGCAAATCTTCACCTAATACATAAACTGTAAGGAAATGTCAAAGTTGTGATGTAGTGGGCAGAGGTCTGGGGTGATGGCACTCAAAAGACCTGGAGTCACTCCCAGCTTTGCCACAAGTTTGCCAGCAAAACACTTCAGTTCTCTGGCCTTGGCTTCCCCAGTCATAAAACTAATTGTATGTGCTTTGTGAAGTGCTCCAAGCTCTACTGCTTCAGAAGATCTCAATTTTGCTGTTACTCATTATACTGTGATACAGTTCATCCTACATGCAACAGAGCAGTAATGAAACTACTTCAATACAACCTCTCATTGCATGGTAGACCCCAAAAGCACCGATTTCCATGGATTTGCCTTGTAATCATATGATCCAAGAATATGGTACGTACAGCTTTTCTTCTCAGTACTGTCTCGCAGAATCATGCTAAACCCAATTTATATAATCTGGCTTCCCCTAAAGATAGCAGAGGTCATAGTAGTTGTTCATTGTTTAATTGTTCTAAGGCACTACAGTGCACTGCAGTAGCAATAAAACTATGGCTAGGCAAGGCGATAGCGAAGCAAGACTCACAAAGAGAAGCAGCTCCTTCAATTTGCTCGTTTAGAGACACAGCTGTAAACCCAGACGCGTGGGCTGCTCTTGCTGTTCACCGCAGGAAAGCAGAGTTAGAAACCTGCTGGCTTCTGCGTGTGCTCTCATGGACCACGAAGGCCAAAGCCCTCAGGTAGAAGACACTTCGTATTAAAGAAGAAAGCAACTAAAGAAATATTTAGGGTATGCTGGTCTGACATACATACTGCCATTAACTGCAGGAACAGCAGTTGCAGATTAGGCAAGCCTAATTACACACCTGGGGATATGGCTTGCATGCTGAGGACATTAATGACACATCTCGCCCTGGGAGGGGAAGGGGAGATGATCATTAGTAGTAGTGAATGGCAGCAAGTGCCACATAAATGTCCTGGCAGGACTCTGCTCCAGCGCTCATCCCAGGAGAAAGCGAGAATAAATTCATATCTTTAGACATTTTTTTCTTCTTTTCTCACAGTTACCTAATGTTGCTGTTTTCAAATAGTATTTTTTCCCAAACCCTTTGATCCACAGCGTACACTAGTGTCTTTTCCTACTTATTCTGTCGGAAACATTTAGAACTGAAAAGTCTGAATTACTTACATTGCAGTGAATGGCTCTTACTATATTTTAGCATGCTTGATCTTAAAAAACAACAAAAAAAACCTGTTGGGTTTTTGTTGGTTTTAGTTTGTTAGCTTTATTTTGTTCTCCATCGGAGACCATGCAAAATCACAGTGATTTTAAGGTCTTGGTATGATACCACTGAATTCAGGGAGGGTTCTGTTCCTTCTCTATCTGAGAGCCAAAGAAAAGCCTCAGCATCTGTGAGAGGGTTTCTAGCAGAAGTGTTGCTTGGACATAACGGCTGTGGGAAGTTCTGCAGCTCCTTCATATGTATGTAGAACAATGAGTTTCACACACTTGCTCATTCAAAACAAGTCCTGCTCCATATTTCTGGAGATACTTCTGCACTCTGACTGTCACTTCCACCTACTCAGCATTGCACCAGGACCTCCATGCCATTTAGCAATATGGAAGGATGGCTGGTCTTGAACCCCAGCCAGAAACAAATGTGCTGTAAATATAATTTAACTTGAAATAGACCAAGTTTGCATGTGCAGATCCGATAGCCGAATGTGGGAACAATTTCAATGCTAACAGAATTGATAATGCTCCTCTTTTAAACTTGTGGTGATGTAGTCTGACAGCCCAAAGGAAAAAACAACTAGAAGGTGAAATTGTAGAGCCTGATGGACCTAAGAAAAGAAGCTCAAAACTGAGCATTTGAGATCACTTCAAATGCTTTGTCCATACTGCTGGGCCATATAACTGATTCATATTTCCCAGCATTTGCACCACCCTAATTTAAAGTCTCAGCACAGGTGAAGCTGTAAAGATAATATAAAGAACCTTCTGCACTGTCAGAGCACCAAACCAGATACTTTAGCGGTCTATCAGATACTCACTCCTCTAGCTAAAATGAAAAAGATACTACTTAGAATGAAACAGTTTTAACTTCAAATTTTGATTTTGCTCAGCGAAAGCAAATTCATCATTTGAAAGCTAATCATTTTCTAGATAATACTAGATCACCTTCAGCAGAAAGAGGAAGAGAGAGGGAAGGGTAATAACATTCCCAGTGCAAAGCTTTCCCAAAACCATAAACTCATTACTGCAAACTAAAATCTAAAGTCAACCAAAAACTAGGACATACTGGGCTTGCAGGTTACAGATCCAAAGCTGTGGAGTAAAACTAATCAGTTCTTGGATGGGATTTTTTTTTTTTACTGCAGTACAATCTATAGTCTAGTTGGTCAAATCAAGCCTTTCTGAGAAAAGAAGATTAGAGGCAGTTGTTTAAAAATTTTGGGGCTGGGGGGAGGATTTAAGCTTTATTACTGACCAGGATATACAAAACAGACTGTAATGAAAAAACAGTATTGAGATTGTACTTGCAGTCTGAATGGAAAATGTTAAGGGGAGACAGGGCCATATGGAGGAGCTTATAGTTACAGCAAGAACTGATGCTGAGGCAAATGCCCTCTGAATAAGTGAAATTAGGCGTTATGGGAAAGCCATAAGAATTTTTAAAAAAAATATTACACCTGAACACTATAAATAGGCTATTAAGCAAGAAATGAAATTCAGAGGAATTCAATTTTATTTTATTTATAAAGGTTGTTCCTCCTGCAATGATCAGTGTACTGTGTATGAATTGTTAATTGAAAAAGTACTAGGTTAAGCATCAACCATTTTGCATAAACAAAATATTTGATGAAAAATTCTTATCTGTGGTGAAATTTCATCAATTTCATTGTTTCGAAGATTTCATCCTGTATTTTACCAGAATCTTAACTGTCTCAACGAATGCACACATGTTACATAAATGCATTTGAAGCCCTGGTGAACCACAGCAGGATGTCCTATTTATCTGCCCAACCAGAGCTCACTGCAACACTATGGACCTGTGTTGTGCAGGGGCATATTAGGATACACCTTGCATAAGTTAAGAGAAAATAATAAAATACTACAGCACAGATACCAATGCCCTGGCTTGCCTTCCATTTCATTTTCCTATTGCCTTGACTTTTCACCAAGATATCTACGTGAAATTTGCCATACTTAAACACATATCTCCCAAGATATGAAATGCAGGACTAACGTTTCTTCATGATGTATTTTTAAAATGCTTTTATCTCACACAGTACTGTCTAAACTGTCCTAGCTCTGGTCCAATATAGGGAAATCCAGCCTTGCTTCCTTAATTTTTGTTTTCTGGTCTCAGGACCTTTTCTTTGCAGTTCTCCATCAGCCTTTACTGACAAGTGGTCCAAAACAGAAGCAACTCAAGCTCGACGGTTTTGTTAATACAGCCCTGAGCGGCTGGCTGCCTGCTGCATAATCACAGAGCCACAGTATTACAGACTATTTGAAGACTATCATGCACCTTTACAGCTCATCTATTTCATTCCAAACCAGATATTTAGGAACCTAGGTATATTCTGACAGCAGAGACACAAACCACCAATTTTATGGAAAGTGAAGGTCTACTCTACAGTTTCTTTAAATCCTGAGCAGCACTTTACACTGCCCCAGCCATAAGGATGTTCTGGCCACAGCACAGCCACCCAGCAAACACCCTTACTGAGACATCAAGAGCTGATGGTGTTATGGGTCACCATAACGCCGGTGAGATTCATGCGTTCAATGACCATCACCGCTCATCCTTGGAAGTGAGCTCCAGAAGCACTCGGTGCAGTGCACAGGTGTAGAACAAGAGCCAAAGATGCGCAGGACCTTATTTTGTCCTACCCATCGTTAGGAAGCGTGGTAAGAGTAGGTAGATCAGTCAGGGGAATTACAAAAGTTTCATAATTCTCAATATATAAAGTATGGCCAGGCAGCTCTTCAGGCAATTTAAACCAGCATAGCTCCCTTGAGATCCATAAAAGACTGCCCGTTTACATCAGCTGAGCACTGGCTTCACGACTTTTTAATGTTCCCCAGCGGAAGGCAAATGCCTTCCACGGTATAAAAGCCTAGAAATACAATAGTATGGAACCCAAAGTAATCCACCCCTCTGCATCATCGAGCCTAAGTGGCAGAAGACAAAGAAATCACCAATTAGATTTTGATTTTGATAATATAGGGAGAAACCACGCAAATCATTATGCAGTCAAATGTTTTCCCTCAGCTCATTATACACTTTGAGGCCACTTGGCCGCACTAACCTTTAGAGTGCCCTACTAAGGTGCTGCCAATACATTTTTCATCTGTCTTTTATAGGATATTTTTAATTTGATTAACCGTTTAATGCATGCAAGCCAAACGTTGCGCTGCCTCACACTTGTACAGTACCATCAAATCCAATAGGGAGAGAGATACACAAAAATTGCTGTTTGGACATTCTGGTAGCAAACCTTTTGAAATATTTGTAGCAAAATTGTTTTCTGTTAAGTGTAGTATGAGGAAATTTAAGCAGATTGTATTACAGTGGAATGATAAACCACTGGGCATTCAGGATCTGATGAACAAAATGTAGTAATGCCTCATCATCCGATGATAGAAAATGCAGTCCCACTTCCTACAAAATTATGGGATAGAATAACTTGTAGAAAAATAGTAAGAAATTATTTTGAAAATTAACATTTTTAATGATGTTGAAATATGATGGAGACTTTCCAAATACATTTTTTGCCATGTCACACTGGTGAAACTCAAATGTGTACTAATAGTGCTCCCTTCACAAACAAAATCTTGAAAAGCGTCAACAAAAAGTAGCAGATTTGCAGAGAAATTAATTAGGTTTTTGTCTTTATCATTCTCACAATGTGGGAACGGTAATATCACACAGGAAAAAGCTTCACAGCTCTAGCCCTGCTTGGTGAAATATAGACATTTATTTTGAAATCTATATTGAAAAGTTCAACTTATTAGAAAATAATATTTTGTGAGTTAGGTTGATTTATGTGTGTCTGTTTTAGATCTATATTTCTCAACTGGAGAGAAATATATGGAGCTAATCCTGCATCTTTGAGAAAACACAATTCACTAAACCATTGGGAATTTTACTTAAGGAATAGATCGGCCCAGAGTATGAACCTGTACTTAAATATTCCAATTAACTATAGAAAAACACAAATTACTGAAAATTGCTTCTGGTACAAACCGAAGGGTATCTATTTGATCCCCTGAAGCAATTTCTATGAAACCTAAAAATTACTCATTTGCTCATTTTCAGGAGCTGTTAATTTTAATGATTAATTCCAAGATTCATCCAAGTATAACTTCCTACAAGTATTTGTTGAAAACTGCCACAGACTCTTCCTAATTAACTCCAGTGATATGTTAATAATTAGCATAGTCTTTCAATTGTTGGTTAGTTCTAATACCGAGTATAGGTTGAATGACTACCATTTATAACTTTCCATGTAATATCACTGAAGTATATTCTTATAACCTAGTTAGAAGTTGTAATGTCCTTAAGGACGTACAGTAAGAAATGAGGAAACTCTGCATCCAGTACTAACAAAATACATTTTGTTGCTGCTGAGGGTTTTGGAGGCCATTTCTGCAACTTAGTGCCTCCTTGTCTAATTTTATATTCCATTACTTGAGTTCATGTATTTTATACAAGTAGGATAGACAAGAAGGTTCGGTTGACACAGTTGAAAAACTAGAAATTTCTTGGTATTAAATCAAAAATATTAGGGTCATGAACTTTAAATATGCCTTTATATAATATAGTCTAGTGGGTTATGTGTAGATAAAGATGGTATTTCCTTGGACAGCTCTATTAGTTCATATATCAAGGGACAAGCTTTTTAACATGAACATGAAAGAAATACTCAGTAAGACGCTAAAATTTAATTATTGTATTACCTGAGACTGAAAACTATATCTTATCTCAAAATCCATTATTTTTTTTCTAATGAGTTAGTTTTACTGGTCATATTGCCATCTCTCATTTTCTTGTTTTGAGGGCTAGAAAAGTAATCATTAGCTAGATGATGAGAAATAGACAGAATTTCTATCACTTGCATGTCCTTTCTCGACTAATTAAATACCAACAAGAGAATCCATTCATTTGTATTATAAGACAGAAAAATAACAAAAACATTAAATCCAAAAGCTCCCTAACAGTGGAAAATGCAATTAAACTACCAGTGTATTAATTCAGGTGCAAACTACTGCACCATTGTATAGCAGTGCTTTCCTTTCCTTAATTAACTAAAACACGAAGAAGAAAATCTGATGGCTTAATAGCATTTTCTTCACTGTCAGAAATGCTTTGGGATGACTTTATTATGTTATCACAAAGACTGTCAGAGGAGTTATTGCCATTACTCCTGTTTGTCACCTCTAAGAGTGACAGATTCCACAGAGAAACTTGCTGCTGTTAACGGATGTGAAGGATTAATATTTTATAACATCATTACTATATAGGCTGGATAACTATAGTTATAAGAATACATTTATTATTTTATGCATTCGCAACCACGTAACACAGAAGGAGCATTTCTTGTCTGGCAGCATCTCTCTGAATGTGTGTTTGGCTGCTGTGATTGAAAGCTGAGCAGTTTGTGATACTTATTATTTATATTGAGATGGAAGTAACAGAGCCCAATCAGTATTAGGGTACCACTGCTGCATGCACTAACCGAGCCAATCCGAACTAAAGACACACACAGATCTTGCAGCAGAAAGTCTCCAAACCACACAGAGCAATTTTAGGGAAAGGCAACGTGGGCAATTGCCTGGGAGCCTCGCTAGACCAAACAGAAGCAGCAAAGCAAGTTCCTCAACAGGGAGGTTGACAGAAGGAGGGGCACACACCCTAAATCTCTGCCTGGGCCCCTGCAATGCCGATTCCAGTGGTGAAACTGAGGTTTCATCCTGCACAGAGCTAAGCATTTAGGGTACGTTCAGGCAAATATGTTTCCCTTTAAACTCTGGCACACTCCTTTTTCCTTCAGAGGCTGTTCCCATTAAAGCAAAGCAAGTTAAGGCTGCCTACTAGCAGCAATGATGTTCAGGTATTTCCAAAGCATCCTGCCGTAGCATGTGGCCAAGTTATGTAAACATGTTTTATTTTCTCACACAGGTTTCTTCGGCCTTGAATTTACCAACGTGTGAAAGCACAGAGCTGTATGTTTCCTGTGCTCTGTATATATGCACAGACAGACATTCCCCTTGGCTCCAGACTGGCATGGTTACACTGTAGTGGTGAGCAGAGAAACAGCAAACTTCACCTACATCCCATGAGCAAAAAAGTGAGCATACACTGAATAAGGACAGTTATAAACTTATTACAGATTTTCAGCTGCAAGGTGATGACTGCTGTCAGCTTTTCTCTTTTTTTTATTTTTTTTTCTCCCCTTGCCTTTGCTCAGTATTTCGAGGGGTTGCGTCCTTTAATTTATTTAAATGTTTCAGTCATTGGATCCCTTGCTGTCTGCACATCTGAGGAGCCTTTCACCTGATGTTTAAAGGAGCCCTCATGTGAGGAAAGCTGAGTGGGGTTAACGCTTGCCAGGTCAAAAGGCATCAATCTTTTACTTCTCACAGGAACACGCCTTTAGGAATGCATCTCCCTCGGTGGCATAAACAGCTCCTTCTCTCTCTCTTTTTTTTTTTTTTTTTTTTGCTTCATATTCAGTGTTTGTCAAGCGGAAGAGGGACAGGCAGAGAAGCAGAAGTGTGGCAGATCCTGCCTACATCCCTTCCACAGTTTTTCCTAAACCCCCCCAACCCCCCCAACTCTTTCTATACTTTGTATTCACCGTCTCGCTTGACTGACACAAGAAACCCACTGTAGGGAGAGAGGCTTCCTGTGAACTGAGCCCCGTTTCCATGGTGCGGAGTTTTTCCACTTAAAAATAAATCCCTGTTTTCTTGGGGGGGGACACATGACAGGACGGGGGGACGGGGACGGGACGGCACTTATGCACGACGCTCGCCGGAGCCCCCCAACACCCCGGGGCTGGAGGGGGAAGGAGGGCAAAACCCCGAAAGGTTACCCCTCGGCGGGCTGCAGCAGCTCCCACCCTCTCCGGTCCGACCGCGGGACCCTCAGCGCTTCTCGGCACGCGTTTTAAGGTCAACCAAACCGAACCGTCCCTGCCGCTCCCCCCTCCGCCCCTCGACGTGGCGGGGCGAGCGGTGGTCGACCGGGTTCGGGCGCATTTTCCACACCGGAGAGCTCCGGCGGTGACACCCCCACCACACACACCCCTCGTCCCCCGGCCAGCCCCCACCGGCTCCCGGGATGCTCGCCCCGGCCCCATCCCCATCTTCATCCCCATCCCCGCTCCGCCGGGATTTCCCCGCCTTCAACTTCCCCGCGTCCCGCCGCCGCGCACTGGGGCAAACTTTCGGGAGGGAGCGGCACCCGCGGAGCCCCGCGGAGCCAACGGGGCCGGGCTGCGCCCCGCTCCCCGGACAACCGCCCGGCCGAGGGAAGCCAAGGGCTTGGAAGCAGCACAGCCGCCGCCGCCGCCCGCAGCCCCAGCCCCACGCCGGCTGCGCCGCGACCCCGCGGGAGTTACGCGGGTCCCGCCGCCCGGGCACCAGCAAACCCTCTGCGCAGCGCCCGGGGCAGGATGGAGGGGAAGCGCGGAGATGAGGGGGGGAGCGGCGGGCGGCACTCACCGATCCGCAGCACTTGCTGGCCGCTCCGGGGCAGGCCGGCCGAGGCGCAGAGCAGCACGAAGAGGAACCCCCCGCCGCCGCCGCCGCCGCCGCCGCCGCCCGGGGCCGGGCGCCGGGGCCAGCGCGGGCCGAAGGCGCTCGCCATCCTCCGCGCCCGCCTCAGTTCATACCGGGCTCCCGCGGGTGCGGGGCGGGGGCGGCTACCCCCAGCGGGGCCGGCTGCGCGCCGCCGCTCCGCGCCGCCCGCCCATGGCGCGGGGGTTCCGCGCCCCGCCGCTCCGCGCTCCCGCCGCTGCCTCGCCTCGCCTCGCCGCGCTGCGCCGCCGGCCGCCGCTGCCCTCGCCCCCCGCCGCCGCCGCCGTCGGGAGGGGAGGGGAAGGAGGGAAGGAACGGGAGGGGGCGGCTCCTCCCGCGGGGCGGCCCCGGGCGGGGCGAGGCGACTCCGGGGGCTGAGCGGGACGGGGACACGCACCCACGACCACGCAAAAACTGTCCTGCGGCTCCCCGGCACGGCTGGACCCGCGCCGTGGCCCGTACCCTGGTCCCGGGGCAGGGATAGACCTAGGGAGAAAGGGCAGGGAGATGCTCCCTTGCCCACGGTCCCGCCAGCCCACTCGCCCTTGCTTGTGCTGCGCCGGCCCCCGAGGGTCTCTCCCCGCAGGGATGGAGACCCCTCCTTGGCCTGAGGGAAGCTTCCTCCCTCCCGCGCCCGTCAGCCCCACAACTCCTGCTTTTTCCCTACAATTCCTACAATTCCCTACATTTTCCCTGCAATTCCTTTCCTTCAGCCTCCACAACTGCCCCACGTTCCTCCGGGCTGTATGGAGGTTTGAAAGACAAGAGGCAAAGCTGGGGCAGGAGGATGCACAGCTCCCTTCTAGGGGGTGAGCATGGGATAAAGCAGCTGAGGGACACCCCGGGGGATGAGGTGGAGGGAAGGTGGCGCCATCAGCTGTTTGCCCCATGGGCAACTCTTTCTACAGTGTGTTTGTTACCTTGGACATGGGTGGCTGAATGAGGGACATGTCCCCACAGTGCATCTCCCCAGATGTGACAGGAGAACTCAACAAGGGGACTGCAGGGCTGCTCACCCATGATCAGGGGTTCACAAAGTCATGAAAACTCAATGCAACTTTTGAACAGTTGAGAACAGAGACCCTAACAGTCCCTGTCCTTAGCTTGGCCAGCAGATCGCTTTTCCCATGTGACTTGACTTTCCCAGATTATTTTTAAAATCTCAGTTTTAAAGGTTCAGTGAAACTCAAAATGCTTCGCTATGGAGTAAACATATGGGTCCCGAGCTGCTCTGAAAAAAAGAAAAAAAGCATAATAGGAGAAGACTCCCACCTAGCAACAGAACTAAAATTGCATAGCTGAGATCCAAAATTGAAATAATTTAAATTTGTTTACTTTGTATTCCTCTCCAGTCTGTCTAACTATTGTTCCAGAAATTAACTCCTCAGAGCAGTCGCAGCACATGCAGAAGTGCAATGGAAATGCAAGTGTCTATATTATATCTCCCAGTCAGTCTCAAATGTTTCCTGAAAAGCCTGCCTCTACTGTTTGCAGAGTAATTTAGCCTATTCAGGAGCTCTCCCTACTGAGATTCCCAGCCAGGATACTAGTTAGTGCCCCACTTTACATTTCTTATGGCACCTATTACGTGCATCCTGGAGAATTTTTGCCCGTGATGTTTATTGGTCGTTTGTTTACCTAAGAGGCATCTTCCCCGTAGGAACAGAGTTAAATCCACCAGCAGGCAGAAGCTCGCTGCCAGCCCCAGGGTGATGCAGCTACATTTCCCCTTCGCTTCCGTGCCTCCTCTCCTGCTGCCCTGCCACGCTGCCAGCACGTAGCCTGGCCCGTGCCTCCTCTGGGGCCACCACCTCTCTGCAGCTCCCAGCAGTGCCTGCGGATGTTGGCGTCGCTGCTCCATCCCAGCTCCCACTTTCCCAGCGGCTGCCCCCCTCTCTTGCTCCTGGGGGCCATGCTCTAACAGAAGGTGAGAGACAGGCTCAGCCCGCACCCTCGCCTGACCCAGGCATGTCACGTCGGCTGAAGGTGACAATTACATTAAATCACTCACTGTGCTGTAATAACTACAGCACACACTCTCACGTAGGAGGCAGGGAAGGAATCCATCAGGCCACCCGGGGAACTGGGCTGAATGGCTCAGTAACGTTGGCACAATTTTATAATCTGTCATTGCCTTTCAAATCGCTCTGCATGAGAGAAGGCATGCATCTCCTAATCCAGGAAAAATCTCAGCCACTGAGCAATGGCTAATAACAGCCACCCTTCAGGTGCACATTCCCCCACTGTACAAAACCAAGCAGTAGAAATAGCTCTGACTGGACTGGCAAGTTTTATTTTCCCAGTCACACAGGCAGAGAAGAACACTGATATAACAGCAAGTACCGGTTTCCAAAGGGAAGTCGTATTAGTTCCGCTTGACTGAGAAATGGCGCTATTTTGAAGGGAAAAAAAAGGGAAATATTTCATCTGGAAAATACACCTAACGATATTTTCAGAACCACTTGTCCTCAATGTAAATGGGTTCCTGCAAAAGTCAAAGACACCTCAACGTTCACTTCAGTGAGATAAGGAGTTGGCCAGAACTATATGCTTTTGAAAATAACACTGCTTTTGGTCTTCTGCTTTTTTGAAGCCCTTAAGAATAGGGACTGAACAGAATGGGGAGGGAAAAAAAAAGTTTAATAACAACTGCATGGCAGAGATCTGCGGACACTTGCTACCAGTAGTAGAAACCTCAAACTGTGCTAACCCACCTAATGTCTTGTACCAGCGGTGGCTCAAAGGAAACCTGAAAGAGGTACCAGTTCTGCTTCAGGGTGTAGCTAAGTGTTACCTAGGTTGTATTCCACAGCTTTGTACATAAGAGCAATGGTTTCAAAAAAACAGCAAACAGCTACAGAAAAAATTAAGTTGGCAAAGCATGGCATGGCAAAGAATGGCCAAACTTTAAAATGAAAAATAGTCTATTTGCTATTGTGGAAAATCTTTTTTTCCTGGTTTTATTTGTTTGTACAACCCCTCTGTCCTGTACTGGTCAGAGCATTTATGAAGTTGAAGGTTCTGCTTTCACAAATCTTCACAGGAAAACTGAGGGAGAAGGAGAGGGGTTTTAAACCCACTTTGAGATTTAAAATATTTCCTCTTTTCAAAACAGTTCTGAGAAAAATACTTTAGAGTTAGAAAGGGGCCATTTTGAAACACAAAGGGAAAGAAATAAATTTAAAATGACTGAAATTTCCCTGAAGTGTCTTCCAGGTTCTAATTTTACAGTAAGGTCTAACGCATGTGGCTCTTGTTGCCTGCAACATAGTAAATCATCCAGTAAGCTCTATCCCACAAAATCATGGCATGGTTTACAGGGAGTGTTTTTTTATTTCTGACTGATATTTTTAAATGAGATGCCTCAGTACAGTTCATCTTGCTGGTCCCAGTTCAAGAAAGACAGGGGAGTACTGGAGACAGTCCAGCAGAAGGCTTCAAAGATGATCAAGGGACCGGAGCATCTCTCTTAAGAGGAAGGGCTGAGAGACCTGGGTCTGTTCAGCCTTGAGAAGAGAAGACTGAGAAGGGACCTCATCAATGTTTATAAATATCTGAAAGGTGGGTGTCCAGAAGATGGGGCCAAACTCTTTTCAGTGGTGCCCAGAGACAAGACAAGGGGCAACGAGTGCAAACCGTAACACAGGAAATTCCATCTGCACATGAGGAAAATCTTCTTTACTTTGAGGGTGTCAGAGCACTGGAAAAAGCTGCCCAGAGGTTTGGAATCTTCTTCTCCGGAGATATTCAAAACCTGCCTGGATGTGTTCCTGTGCAACCTGCTGTAGGCGAAACTGCTTTGGCAGTTTGACTAGATGATCTCCAGAGATCCCTTCCAAACCCAACCATTCTCTTATTCTATGGTTCTGCAATTCTGTCTCCAGTTATCAATATTCTCAAATCTTTAATCTCCTTTTGGAGTCCATTCAGAAAGAGTAGCAAAAGAGCCCAGGTTTCTTGGCAATCTTTTTTCTCCCAGTTAAGCAGGTTTGAATGCCCAGAGCCTTAACACATGAGCTGTTGTTCAGCTCATACTGGCTGCCATGTTTACTTACTGATTCACTGCATTGCCAATATTTAGCTGAATTTATTAGTAGGATGTTTTGTAATACCTTGATAGTAAAAGGTAGTGTATGTAATCAAAGTCTGTTCTTATCACATAGCACATTAATATTACAAATACTAACACAGAGTCCTTTAGACAAGAATTTGAAGTCTTTATTCTTGTTTCAAAACATCAAATTCCAGTTAGATATAATGTGCAATTATTATGCAATTTGAAGTTGGAAGTAATGCTATTAGTCTCATAGCTAAAACCTTGACTGGTATCAGGGCCTCATGACTGAGTCTGGGGATGTAAACCACCTCCCTCACATTTTGCATCCATTTCAGAACTCTGGTTTTGAGTTTGTATGTGGTCAACATTGAAGGACAAGTGTATGCAAATGTCTAGGAAAATCTGGACATTTCCAGAAAATCTGGAAATCTCAGTTTCTTGGTCAAATTCTGAGATATTTTAGCTGTGTTGTGTTGTCCTCAGGACTTTAACCAGACCGTATCCAGTCTAAGCTACTTTCTTATTGAGTTGAGACCACAGGCTGCAGTTAGCACTCATTTGGGAAGGCTGTATTTTCCACATTTGTCTCCCAATAGCCTTCTACCATCACACAGGATAATGTTCAGCAGTAGATTGTAGAATATCACATGCTCCAAATGGGATATTGGACTTCCCCAGGTCTTTCATAACCTATGTGCAACAATACAGAAATTGGTAGCATCTTCTAAAAATAACCATACCAAATCAACGTTCTGCTTTTCCAACAAATTGTTGGGATTGTTGCAAAATCTTTCACTCCAAATGTACCTTAGAAAAAAGCTGAAAGAAACTGAGGAATAAAAGAAGAGACAATGCCATCTCTTTCTTGTCCTTCTATCTTTCCAATTGTTCAAACATTTTCTTTCACGATTATTTTCAAAATAATTATTGCTCCAAAGGAAATAGGAACCAAAAGCCTAAATGATTTGTTGCTTTCTTCACCTCCTGAGCCCCAACATCCATTGGTTGGCTCTTTTGGTTGCAGGATTGGGTGTGGCTGTTCCATAAACACTTGGATCCCCCCTTCACGTCCTGCCTCCTCACACCACCTCCTGTGCCCGACCATGGTACTGCCCCTCTACAGAGACCTTGTCATCACACTGTCATCACAGTGAAGCTGTCCCACGTGCCTGAAAAATTCTGCCGCTTTCAGAGGTGGGCTCTGTTCATCTGCTGAACTTTTTAAAGATGGTGCAGTAGATCCCTCCTCTCAACCACTGTCTCTACCTCAGACCAACCAAATGCCTGGGTATCTCCCGCCCTCCATTCCTGTCATCTGCTCACTGACCTTCTCAATGATTTCTGCTGTTAATCCCTCACCTTTTTGCTCACCTCCCCATTTATCGAGGAGAGGAGAGGAGAGGAGAGGAGAGGAGAGGAGAGGAGAGGAGAGAGGAAATTTGTCCCTCACTTGACTGACTAGGAACACACAAGGAACAAGTCCCAAGCATCCCTGCAGCCAGTGGGGACACAAATAACTTCTATGCCTCTGAGGGTGCCATTGCTCATGAAGAACAGCTGTCCTGGGAGATCTGCCACAGAGATCTGTGGAAGGCGACCTGACAAGATAAGAAATCTGGTCTGTAGAGCAGAGCTGGTGGATGTGAGTGATGGAGTGCTGTGCTGGCATTGGCAGGGGAGAGGAGGGAGCTGTTTGAGTGGAACTATTCCAGATTCTCCTGACATGCCCTCAATTTTGCTTCAGTTGCAGTCAAAGATTATTTCTATAATTTTATCCCTCTCTCTTTAACAGCACATTACCAGAACACCACTGAATTCCGCATAAGGAGGTTAAATTAATTTTTAAACTCAAAAATGTTAAGACACAAGTATTTTTACTGAAGCATCATAATACATAGGTAAGTAAATATAAATTATTTCCCCAATGAAAAGAGTACCATGATTACAGCAGGTTTAAACATCACATTTTAAAAAGTTCTTTTTGGTTCAAGTGCTCTCTTTATTTATGTTCCCAAACCCATAAATACAGTTCTCCCCTTTCCAAACTCTTTTCACTAAAAATGCTAGAGCGAATTTCTTAACAAACTAACATTGATCCACTCCATTGAACCAGTCTAACATTAATCTGCAAAACTGCTTTTCCCTGAGCAGTAGATACTTTTATCCAGCATACTATTTAGCTAAAAGACATAAATAACCTGCAACTCAAATGTAACCTACTGAAAACCTTTCTCAGCCAAAGACCTATTATATTTTTTCTCCAATATATGGTACACTAGAGGCTTTTTGAAAAAGAAAACTTATACTGTATATACATAGAACATCCTGGCACATTTTCCATTGAAGAATATACTTCTATCAATTTTTTCTTTGTCCCATTAATAGAAATCTAGAAAGTTCCAGTAAAATGAGTGGAGACAATGTGAGTTTCCAACTTTTGACCAAGGGGGATGTTTCTGCCCTGAGAAGCTCTTGTCATATTTCCTTTTTTTAAAGAAAAAAAACCCAACCCAACAACAACAACAAAAAAAACAACCACCCAAACCCAAAACTTTTATCAGATACTGCAGAGGGGAGAAGAATTAATACTATTTTTTATTAAACTGTACTGTTTCCCCAGTGCATATTTCTCTTTTCTGCTTTTGAGTTAATATTAATTATGAGTAAGCTGGTGGGGTAAATTAATGACTGTTCCAAATCTCTATCCAGTATTGTTTAATGTGTCCTAATTCATTTTTCTCCTTCCACACTTATTTCAAAAGAGTGACTTAAATGTCAAAAAGAGAGTATTTCACTTTATTATTGTAGTACTCCAGCATTTACGAAATCGAGTGGGACCTGAGGGAGAAAGGATATTATGAACCTGTTATTTTCTGCCCTTTTCTTCTTGAATTGACAAGAGCAGGGGAATTAGTTCCCTTGATTCTCCAGAAATATTCTTTTTCCTGCTCTGATGCAGTCAGCAATGCAGGAAGAGACAGGAGAGCTTCTGCTTGTCCTCTCAAGGACTCCAGCAGATAGTTCACCTCTTTTACCAGCTGGAGCAGCTCTAGGATTATAGGTATTTCCCTGCATCCCAGGGGTTACTGCAAACTTTGGAGGCTCCTCAGAAGTCTCCTGCTCCTTTCTGCAACTCATCCTTTGTGTTTGTGCACAACACAAAATGTTCTCAAACTAAAATGTCTCTACTCCCAGGGGCAGCTCCGTCTGGTCTAGTAGTTAGGAGTGCCAAGAGCATTTGTAGGCCTTTTTCCACTCATCCACAGACATGGATTAGGAACTTGGAAACTATCCCCTACTACTGAAGAAAAACTGTAAGTTTGCCCATAACAATGAATGTTTCATTTTAAACATGTATGATTTATATTTTGATAATTTGCATCATCATTTATGTAGCACCTGGCAAAATTAAGTTCACAGAGAGTGGTAGTTTTTGTATTTAAAGATCGTCATTCTAAGGATCACAGAAACTATGTTTGCTCTATGAGTATTTTGTCTTTCACTTGGTATTTGTATGATCTATTTTACATATCCAGAGACAATAACATATGACATGTTATCTGTGACAAAATAAATCCAATATATGTGATTTTGACTTTGTGTATAGGCAAACAGGTTTAAATATATACACCTATCAGCATGTAATCTTAAAAGCTAGTTAGAGGATTTTAATATCTGTATATTACATACTTGCATATTTAATATAGTAGAATATAATATTGTATAATATCTGTTGCATGTGTATTTTTCATCATCTGAGTTGCCAGATCTTATTTTTTTATATTTATTGTTTCTTTTGTGGCAATACACGGCATTTCCAGCCCAGGCAGGGGTTCCATTGTTGCAGGCACACATGTGGGCAGTGCTGGAAATGAAGCAGTATGCATCTCTGTGCCATGCCAGCCCTGCTCAGAACCCCACAATCATCTATTAGCAGACTTTCATTTCCTCTCCCTATGTGTGAGAGGAATTGGTTGAATGTGGGGTTGCTTATGCTTCTTCCCTTCTTCAATCACTATCCACAGGGAGATCTTCTCCCCTCTAGAAAAATCTTATATTAGAAAAAGTACACTGGTGAGCATTGAAGCAGGTAACACATCACCTGCACGGCCAAAGAGAACATGGTAAAGCAGCTTGTGCTTTCCTTTTTCTTGATGTTAACCATACTTAATTTTTATTATGGGCATAAGAGTTAGAATAAATGCTAGAGGAGTAAACTGGGATACAAGTGTCAAGGAAAGGAAAGAAGTAGAAGGAAGGCTATTAAGAATGAAGGGTTAAGGGGACAAAATGGAAGCCCTAGAAGAAAAAATGAAGAAAGAGGACAGACAATTGGAGCAGGAGTGGAGACCCTGAGAAGCAGACAGAAACCATTTGGACTTCATATACCTTATCCTATATATATAGGGAAACAGTATGCCTTTGGGGCTGCAATCCAAGGATCAAATAGTCCCTAAATGAGGCACAGAGAGGATGGCATGTGGCAGACAGGAAGGGGAAGGTTTTGATTCCTCAGGGATAAAGAGGAAATCTCATTTGTACTTCCCAGAGTGCTACTTGTGGTGAAACATGGGGATCCACTTGGGCCTCTCCCTGTGCTACAGCTCTTGACAGCTTTATAAGTATTGATAAATAACCCACTCCCACTGCTGGTGTTTCAGCAAGGCCAGGTCTCACCATTGAGACAGACAGCAGTGCCACAGCACCACTGAGTCTTGGGTGGACATGCACTCCTCCTCCTCCCTCTTTAGACAAGGGTCATGAGTATGTACTTTTGTACATGTATAGTCATAAATGCAATTACAAAAATGCAAGATCAACATCATCCAGCCACCTTGGCCTGCCCTTGGTCCATACAAGCCAGGCCTGCACATGGCTCCCACCTCTCAACCCTTAGCATTACACAGATCTGCCCCTCAGGATGACAGAGGTACAGAGCCAAACAGGGAGGACACCTCTCCGGGCAAGATGAAGGGGAACAGCAGGAAAACGTGCCAATGTGGCTCTTCTGTCAAGAAAGACATGCCATGTAAAGACGCCGTTGTGTCATTCTAACGTGTAGCATCACTAACACAGTGCTCTGCTCAGGCCAATTCACTATATTTCTTAGTACTGCATAAAATCTGGGGCAGTGTGGTGTATCTGTTCATGTGTCAGATAATGAGGTGCAAGAGTTCCTGCCCTTGCCGTGTGTCTAACTGCCAGTAGATTGTGCAATGCAGACACTAATGCTAATGGCAAGTTGAACAGAAATGTCTGGAGCTTGCTCGTAACTCGTCCTACCCTTGTAACTAACATCATGTTGGTCTTGCTGGGATTGGGATTGAACATTTCATTTCCAGCTGTGTTCAGCTCCTTGGGGGGCTGCCCATTCCATTGACTTTGGGGGTTGGATCAAGTTCATTAATATTCTGATGTTTGAAGTAAGCTTTTCATCTAATATACTTCCTATAATTGCATAAGGAATTATACATGAAAGCAATTCCAGTATTAAATGCAATCAAGTTAAGGGGAAATGTTTTTTTCAGAGTTAGCCTATGTACAAATTGTGTTATCCTAAAGCCTATGCCTTAGCATGATGGTATTTATGGTTGTTTTTATAATCCAAAGCTGACACAAACTGTATTTCTGTAAGCAACTTGTATATATTTTTTAAGTGACTCTCCTCTGCAAATTAAACTTAGGCTGCTATGTTGCATCTGGAAGCCAATTTCTTGCATGTTTTGCTTTTTGTCTCTCATATAGCTGATGATGCTGAAGACCTCAGCATTAGCATTACATTGTGAGTTGAAAACAGTCACATTCTCCATACTCTCCATTCCTGACTGGGTTTTTGTTTTTTTCCTGAATCCTGACTAATTCACATTCTGTCCACTCTATTGTGTTGCTGCATGAATGCTCTCTGCAACTAGCTGATGACTATCCTATTATTTGATCCACTAGAAACATTTATTCTGCCTTTTTTGTAGGAAACAGAGGATAAAACATTTCAGCCAAAATCCCACTTTTTTTCAGTGTTGTGTCAAAAAGTTAGGGAGAAAGCACTATATATAACAAGACTCAAATTGGCTCTAAGTGTATCTTTTTCCTCACTAGCCACGACACTGATAGCTCACTGTGTAAATCAAAGACAGGGTCAGGAGAAGATGATCATATCTGAAACAATGATGTTGTAATTGGGAAATCCACCATTGGCCTTCCTAGATCTCTTTTGAGTTGTGGTTCTTAATTAGCTTAAAGTACAGGTTAATTGAAACAATCCAGTTGATATAGAGCAAGTTCTATAGCCGTGAGCATGATACTTAGTGCAGTGTCTTTTAGGAACAAAAAAAATGCTTTTACAAGCTGAGAAATTAATCAGCACAGTTATTTTCACTGCTTTGGATTACTTAAGCCTTCCTTCATAACACTAATTCCTGATTCTTTCCTACTTATGTAATCCATACACTGCTGTGAATATGCTGATTTTCTCACCATGATAAATAGAATTTTTTTTTATTTACTTCCGCTTTTCTATGTTTTACCAAGGCCTTTTCTATTCTTTTACCAAGAAAGAGGAATGGAAATATATTTCACCACTATGAACAAAATACCAAAAAAAAGCCACAAGAGAAAGAGTAATTATTTTATACTCATAAGTGGATATACTTGAAAGTCTCTCTGATTATCCATAGTGACAGTATTAAAATCATACATAGAATTTAGAGCAAGATAATTCAGTATAGTTCATTTGCCTTTGATGGACCTATGCCAGTTTATGCTAGTAAGGGCACAGCCCATTTTAGGATACAACCCTAGCATGTTTTAAAATGGAATGTACCTAGAGCTGTATTAAAGACAACAAGGGACTATTAAATCTTCAAAATTGATTGAGTTTTCCCATTTTATTTAAAACTTTAGCTTTACAAGCCAAACCAACTTGAAATCCAGACATAATGACTTGAAAAACAATCAGATTCTTATTCTGAACTGAGATATAATAAAGGGACCCAAAAATCCAACCTCTGTCACTGGAGGAGTGCCATTGAAAGTACTGAGCTGGTGTCACCCTTTGTTACAGGGAAGGGTATTTTAAGGCTCTTTAATATAATACTAAAGTTTAGCTGAAGTATCCATGGAGTAACAAAACAGTCTGAGTAAATACATCTTACACCACTGTCAATGAGGTATTTGCCTTCGTGAATTTGTGATTAAATTGCTGACACTGGAGTCCAAAAATATCATTTTCTTCTCAGATTACATATAGTACAGAAAGCATGCAGTGACCAAAAGTCTTCACTTATTCTTCTGATATTTTTATGATCAGGATCCTTAACTGATATTCACTAAAGTAGATTTAAACTTCACTGGAGCTGGTTTTATTCTGAGAGTTGCTGATTAATGTGCTCATATACTCTGATGCTGCTTATGGTTTCATTAGCTGCAGTGCAAGGTTTTGTATTAGCTTTATTAATTTTCTGATAACCTTGCTGGACCATCTTCATGTGTAAATATTTTATGGAAAACCACTGATTGAAAACACCACCAAAAAGGAATGAAAGGAATGGCATCATTAAGATATTTTAGCTATCATGTCCTCTAAATATCCACTCCTGAAGATCACCCAAAATTTGCTGGAGGAGGAGAAGCTGCATTGGGAAGTCTGGGTGAGGCTAATAGATCAAGGCTAACACCTTGGCTTGTGGCCATCATAGGAACCCAAGCACGTGTTATGCTTGGTTCCTGAAATTGTTGAAGACCCTTCAATCCCTAAGACCCTTCCTCTCCAAGAAAGCAATTGCAAGTTCTTCAGTGTTCCTAATACATAAACAAAACTGTAAAAATGACAGATCTTCATCAGTAAGATAGCTTGTGTCCTAGAACCCTTTTACCACATAAAAGTAGATCAGGGTTTTCTTTTCCACATGTGCAATTTCTGGAGCTTTTAATTGAAAATTTTCCTAAGAGAAATGTTAGTGAATATAATAAATTGAAAATAAAATACTTAAAGAATGTATCATCTTACTTCCATGTTTCTGTGTTTGTGTTCCATCTGACTTTCAAAGAATGTATTTGTAATTGAATGGTTAATAAAAGTTTGAAATAAATTCTAGGATGTGGGCTTCATCCAGAGCAGCATCTCTGTCTGAATGACAGAATGGCTGAGGCTGGAAGGTACCTCTTGAAGTCACCTGGTCCAACTCCCAAGATCAGGCAGAGCCACCCAAACTAGGTTGCTTAGGGTCATATCCAGTCTGGTTTTGAATATCTCCCAGGACAGAGACTCCTCTGGGAAACCTCTTCCAGTATTTGATGATCCTTACAGTAAAAAAGTCTCTTAACTTAAGAAGTTAGATCCTAAGTGAGTAGCCATCTGAAGCCAGTCTAGAGCAAAGGCTTTGTGCTACAAAGTCTTCTAGATATTTTTAAAATTTTCTCTGTGCAACAACAACATAAAATTAAAAAAAAAAAAAAAATGAAATTTCAGTTTCACTCAGCAGGAAAAGTGTGGGTCAGACAAGAATTGACCTACATATGCACTTGCTTGTTTATTGAGCTCCAAACCTTTGCTCACATCTCATAAATGGTTCATTCTCTATTATTCTCTTAAGTATTAAGATTAATTGATATTTGATGGTTATTGCTCTTGGTTTGACAGGGAAGAAAAATCCAATGTTGTGGAAAACATTTATATTAAAAGACTGAAGGTAGAATGATGGCTATTCCTGTCTTTATAGAACAAGTATCCTGTATAAAATTTGACTTTTAGGAATCTCTGTTCCTTTAGTTGTTCACTACAGAGAATTACGAGGATCAGTAATCCCCTGCCCCAAACGTATTCTGAGACAAATTCAGAGACTTTGAATGTGAACACAAGAGAATTCAACATGCTTTTGAAGTCACATTAAGGATTATGGCAACAGCTGCCAGGAGCTGGACTAGGTTCATGAGCCCCATATCCTGTCTTCAGCAAGACCAGCAGCAGGTCCATAGGGAAGGAGTGTAAGGAGAGGCATAAGAGAGGAAGATGTTGGCCCATGCTTTCCCTCACCCTCCATCCCTGCTCTTCCTATCTGTGTCCCAGGGACTTCTCAGTGCATTAGCACCAAGTTCAGTGGAACTGGGATGATCTGACGTAGTCCCTATATATATATGCTACACAGAGATATGTTACATATTCCACAGTTCAGCTACAGAAACAGGTCAAGGAGGGCTTGAAAGGGTATGAAATTTTCTAGAAAAAAATCTGTGTGTGAAGAACTTCTTTCTGCCTTGGGGGAGCAGATTGTCAGAATGTTGTACACAGCTTTAAAACATCATTTTAATACTCTAGTTCCAGACAAAAACATCAGTGATACATCTTTCATCTCACCCATGGCCCAAGCACACCAGAGGTTCACCTAAATTAACAGGCTTTCACTTCATTAAGCCTGTAACAAAGAAGAATTATGGTTCAAGAACCATCAGTCTCCTAAATTTTTTACACCAAATAAGTGCAATGAACTTACATCAAATCTCAGAATCTCTTCATTTGTTGTAGTTGGTGGAGACAAGTGATCTCAGTGGAACAATCTGAGAGATGGTGGTAAGGCTTGCCTCCCTCCTTTATAAATATGTGAAAAGGAAAACCAGACTGGTTGACAAAGAATCAGGAAAAAAACCCCAATCAGTTAACACACATAACAAAGCTGTTCACTGAATGCAGTAGTGTAGAATACATACTGTTCTAATTGTAATGATTATAGTTTAAAAGTTTTCCAGGAAGAGGTATGGTATATAAAACTCACTGTATCATGGTGATTCTCTATCTTAATTTAAGGAAAATATGAAAATTATTTCTTAGATTAGTCTTTGCATATCCCTTTTCAAATATATAATTTATTATATACTACCTATGCACATTTTAGCCTTTATTTTTCAAGCTGATTTCCATAACTTTAACAGGAACCAAGCAAACACTGAAGATTTATTTTGTCAGTAATGATGGTCTAGTAATGTAATTTTTTAGGACTTGACTAAATTTCAAAATATGTCATGATTCTTTTTTAATTTAGCTTCCTCAAAAAGTTACCAAGAGGCTGTTTGGCCATTTCCAGGAGAAAAAGATAGATATTTTCCCAAAGTTATAAAACAGCAAACAAACCTCACAAATATTTCTGTGAAGAGCTCATTCATGTTTCAGAGCACAAATTTTGCAGCACAGGGAATAAAACTTAGTCTCATCTATCTACCTATGATACTTTTCTGGAGAAAGGGGGAAAGCATTAACTCTGCGTGCAGACCTGTAATGTTTGTGACCTCACGATTAAATACCTTTGTCCAAACCTTAAATATATGAATGGTCACTGTTTCACTAAGAAGTTGCAGATAACTGGAAGAATAACTTCAATTTGGAATGAAGGAAAAAAAATTGAATGTTGAACTTCAAAATAATATATCGGCCACTCTAAGATCAGCAGCAGCAGCAGAGAAATGGACCTCCAAAATTGCTGGCTGCCTGGAATCTCTTTTTCATATGAAAAAGTGCTGTGTTTCCCTGCATATATGGACTGCTGGTTTAAATGTGCATGCTTTTTTCTCTCTGATAGAAGAGAGAAAATTTTAAACAAGATATCATTGCTATAGTCTAGCATATTTTAGTTGTCACATATCAGACACTGGCTGAAGATGTGACAAATTTCTCTAACTCCTGTTAGAGAAGATCTAAGGATCTTGTCAGAGCTGTTCAGGAAGCTCTTTCCTATAACAAATAGAGGACAAAGCACATTGCATCCAAAATATGATTTAAATTTGCTGCTACTCTATTTTAAATCCCGGCCCAACTTTCCCAGATCAATCAGTCTTGTACAACCACAGTCCTTAAAAATATATAGTTCTCTCTTCTTCTGCTTCACTTGCTCTGAATGTGATGTCTGACACAGAAGTACGTGGGAAACCAGTGCATTAAGTATCTGCTGTTTACTTAACTACTAAGCCAGTTTTTCTGAGTTTATTTCCCCTTTTCTACCATTCACTGCTCGTGGACTGCAGTCATTCAGTATTACACTGTTAGGCATTTACTGTTATAGAGTGACGTAGCTATGCCTCAATGCCTACTTACATGGAAGCCTGACTGAATGCAAAGCTGAAGTAAATGTATTAATAGACTATGCCATTTCCTGTTCATCATGATGTGAGACCACCCCACTTCCTATTGTTAGCTGTGCTGTTGCAGTATATGCGATTATTCTGCCTTTTCTAGAGCGGGTTTGTAGGAATATTTACATCTGGCTACTAAAGGTGTGTCATTTTCTTAATGTTTAAATTCCTTTCTTAAATTCTGACTGTCCTGATATTCTAATCTACTCCCAGCTTTGCAGTTTGGAGACAATTTTGTAGAACTGAGCAGTAGAAGATGTGCCCAGAATTCAGATTTTTTTGCTATCAGGTTTTTGAAGCATCACCCACACAATGTTTTCATATTTGCCCCCAAGGAAGATACTGGTTTTGACATGGCCTTATGACTAGTCAAACATTATTTGTAGCCTGACTTTTTAATGCAAAGAAGCTAAGCATGCCTGGAGTTTTAGTTTAGCCCATGTCAAGCCCATTATATTCACACATAGTATCCTGAGATCTACTTTTATTGGCACTGGAGTTAGAAGCTCCTCCTTCAATCCATTTGTAAACCCCATTCTTCACTCTCTTATTCCATCTTAAAGAAAATTTAGTGTGGTAACTCCATTATCTTGTCCCAGAAACTTGCTCTTTCTCTTTTCCAGTGAAAACACTGCAGGTTACTCGGTGTTTTTATCTGAATAACCTGCCAAGAAAAATAACTTGTAACTTTTAAAATAAATAAGCCACTTTTAATCCCAAACCACGAAGGAAAGCAAAGATTTCTGCTAACACAAAAATAAACTAATCTTGCTTATGGCAGAAAGACTGTTCTCTTTGAATCTGGATGCTATTGCAATAGAGCAGCTGCCTTCACAGATACAAAAGGTACTTGTAAACCACCATTGAACTCTGTCTTTGTGAATATAACAGGACTTTGCCCTTATGCGAAATACAAAACAGAATGCATTACTTTCATCCAAAATGTCAAAGGAAATATTTTCTTTCTCAAAAGTGGTCACTAGCTATATGCCATAGAAGTACTAGAGATAAGACTTAATTCATGTTTTGTCAGCCAAGTGAAATTCCCATTATTGGGGAAGAAGACTCAAAATACCAAGTTAGAATATTTATTTTAGAGTACTTAGAAGTCAGTGGCAGCTGGCACTGAAAGAAATGAAGACAATGAAGAAACTTTGCCATTTACCATATAACCTCAGTAAAGAGTTGTGTTCTGCAACTTATTCTGCTCTTTGCTGGAAGACCAGGGCCATTTATAATAATAAATTATGTTCAAATAGAGTTAGGCCCTTCTAACAATGCTTCCAAAAGGGAACTGAATCTATACTGACTTTTAGTCAAATTAATAACAATCTTGAAAAATATAAAACACAGGAAAAATATTTGGTGAAGAGGTTCAGATGTCAACAATTGTGCCATTGAGCATACTACTTGCAGGAACAGCTTTGCTGAAAGCCAGAAAACCACTTTGATTGCAGGTTGTACCCTACAGGATGGTCCCACTGAAACAACAAGAGTAATGAAAGAGCAGCAGCCACAGTAGCAGCTACATATTTATAGTAACTTAAGAACTCAAGTCTCATAAATGATACCTGTCAACCTTGACTTTGGCTGAGGAGGACATGGCAGAAGAGAGGACAAGGATGGGTTTAGGTCATCAACATGCTCCTCAAGATACCAGCTGTGCTCTGTGCCACTTTCCTGCCACCACCAACTAGCTGTGCAGGGAGTACCTGTTTGGCCCAAAATGGCCATAGCACACCAGAAAGGTTGATGCCACACTTTAATTCACAAAGAAAAGGTGTCCTAATTAAACCTCTTGGTATTTGAGTCCTTTAATAAACATTGCTGTATTTCATACTTAGATTGATGAGAATTTAATTTGCCATTGTGGCGATTTATGGCTGAGAATCAATTTTTGGAATGATACAAAACAAAAAACAAAAAAAAACACAGCCATGGAGTCGAGGCAGGGTTATGGCTTTCACGCTGAATTACTTTTGGCATTGACCTTAAAACGGTAAGTAGGTTCCCTCTGTAGTTAATCAACAGAAACATGTTCTTCCAGGGGGCAGATAAAAGCAGAAGCCTGTTTCAGGTGCTCTGAAATGCCTCTTTCTCAGCACAGAAGGAGCCTAGGAAACAAGCTTAGCAATTAGGCACCTAAAGTTAGTCAACAAGCATGCCCGTGGATTTAAGTTAAGCCATTAATTTTACTTCAGGCCATCATCAAAATGACGCTCAGAAGCAGCAACAGCCGCACAAGGCACAGCCCCGAACTCTTGGTCCAGAGGATCTTCCTCAATCTTAAGCTCCCTTTTACATGATAGAGACAGAGTTGAAAGTTAAATTTACATATTCCTGTTCAGCATGTGTAAATGATGTTCATCTGTCCTTGTGGAAGTCAGTGTTCAAGATAATATACATGCACTGTAATACCTCTGAACATGTTTATTTGAAGTCATCCACTGCAAGATGTTATACTAATACTTCAGAGAATGATGTAAATTAGGATGAATTGACTAAATTCTAAGATCTTATTGCCAGGAACACCTCTACAGAGAAGCATTGAGAGAAAGTGTTATTGTATTATTACTAAATTGCATCACTCACATTCAGAGACCTGTGTTTAGGCACCACATCAATATAAAGTAAGAGATAGTACCTTGTACAAATCTCTTTGCACACAAAGCTGTGCAAAAGAGCTTACAGAGCATGACAAGAAAAACATGTCATGGCAGAATGTGCTATAATTTTAGTTTTATATAGCAGAGTATAAGGTATACAGGGATTAAGAATATATAAACCCAGCATCAAATTGTAAAGAACCCAACAGTAAAGCCAAAGTCCAACCCAAAAATTTCCTGAATTCACATTGGTGACTTAACTCCTTCTCTTGTGCTTGACTAGTTGCCATCATATCAACGACACTTGTTGTTAAACACTGTGTTGTTTTTTTAATTTGGGGAGGCAAATGACTCTGGCCTCAGCACTCTTCATTGTCATATCATATGTCTCTATTATCAAATAATTTACAGCAATATCTCCTTTTCAAATTCTGCTCTCAAAACAAATTTCAAACACATATAAAGCTTTTCAGGTATAACATGATGAATAGCATTTCTTTGGAAAAAAAAAAAGTGAATTGTTAGTAGCATCACTTATAACTTTGACATCTTTACTGTTAGAAAACAGGCATTTGTATAATAACTGAAAAATGTTAAATGCTGTGCTTAGAAATAAAAGCAGAGTAAGAGGGGTCATTTAATTTTATTAAGAGGATGCAAATGCACTAAGCAACTGAAGTACACAAAATTCTCATTATATACTGTTCAATTTTCTGATCCTCTGAGTTCTTGAACACTGTGGTTCTTACAGGGCAAGCAGAAAAATCAGCAAAATATCCTATTCCCACTGAACCATGTTATCATCATGATTTGGTGTATTTTACTCATTATAGTTATCTCAGTTTGAAGTATATGAGGGAAGGGAAGAGTAGTAGACAGGATGAAATAGCAGAAGGGAATAGAGTTACAGAAAGGTATTACCAGAATTTGTTTCAGTCAATGACATGCATTAAAATTGAACTTCAGTAGATTTACATGCATTAAAATATATTTTATCTAAGTGTCATAATTACTTGCTTTCGCTTCAATTATGTCCTTTTGATGTATTGAAATGGCAGTTGTGCCCTGTGCAGTATTAGGCTTGAGACTTTGGCTGAAATCCAAACAAGTTTGTAATGAAACTGGTTTTGTTGACTTTTTGTAGGTCTGTGTCATGCTCAGTTAGATAAGTCTGCTGGGATACATGGTTAGGTACTGTCTAACTGAACTATTTTGGGATCTGTAATTAAGTTAAGTCTATGCTGATGCAGCCATTCTACCAATCACCAAAGAAGATATCAATACACCTAGATAGTATCAATATATAACCTTTAAATAACTGGCTGGAAGAAATTAAAACCTTCTGCTTAATAGACCAGTCAGACTTTGAATTACATAAGAGGGTGTAACAAATAAAGTCAGTTTGGTTAAATATATATATATATTTGTAGTTCAGGGCAGGATTACAAGCCAATGTAAGTGCAGTGACTTAAGCATGTAAGAGAGAAAAAGTCCTTATCCCTGTGTTGCTACCAGTGTACCATGGGCTCTTACAGCCTGCTATTTCATTCATTCACTCCAAAGCAATTTCAGAAGAGGCTATAGTCCAAGGCAATATGTTGGTACCTGCAGACAAGTGGTTTGGAAATGTACATTGCAGAAAGAGAGGGTTAACCATCTGACCAGCATGGTACCACCACCATCACAAGAGAGCTCCTGTACAAGCTGGACATGTGCCATGCAACCAGAGTTCCTGGATGACAAAAATGGAGCCGTGGAGCTGAGAAGTAAAGACATGAAGGGAATGTGGCAGATACTGACAGTGCTCCTCCCCAGTTTTTCCTAAGATTGGACATGAGGTGCATGTCAACAGCAAGAGACAATATGGCAGTCCTCATGGGAGAGCTCTCTCCAAAGCACTTGGCAAGTGTTAATTTTTTAAGACACGTTGCAGAGAGCAGCAGTATTCCCCAAATAGTGATAATGGCTCTGCTTGAATAATGTCCTGATTGCAAATTATTGTATAACTGAGATAATAACAGAGTCTTGACCTATTCTTTCACATGGTTATTTATCCTACTTGTATTCAGACGTTGTACTTCTGTAGCATCTGATCATCTCTTGGCCATATGGTGACAAAACTTTGCTCCCTTCTGTTTAGTTATCTCAGAGTTTCTTGGAGAGACCAGCAGAGGTGGAAGGGATAGCAGAATATGGGTTTGACAGGTTATGCAGCTGCCCAGTGGCATCTGTGGCCTAGAAAGTCACATTAAGGCTAACAACATCACTGTTAGATCTCTCTCTGTAAGGCTAGCTTCTCTAAATTTTGTGTACAATCTGGAGAGAGAATGCTCTTCCTAAATTTCCAAATAACAGCTTCAGTAACCCCATGCCAATTACCTGACCTCTCATGAGTAGACACTGACTCATTTTCTGTCAGTAAAGTTTTGGTGGATTGTTGCCTTTAAATAATGTTTTTCCTAGAAAGAAAGGTCGTGCTCTTAATGGATAGAGCTCATTCTGTGAAACTGTAAAGTTTAATTACTGCCCTATAAGTCCTGTACATTAAATCGGAGTTTCACCACTATTGATTTTAATTTCTGTGGGCCAAGCAGTTTTTTCTCCCTCCCTCAAACTACTCATCTTTTGCATAAAATATACATTGGCTCATGCCAACGACAGAATCAGTGAAAGGACTGTGGAGATTCTATCCATCAACTCTGTGTGAACTAGTTCAATCCGAGCATCAATCTTCACACTTTTTGGCTGGAGAAGGATGCTGCCTGCTCTGAGAAATTACTCAGTCTTCAATGTTTCATTCACTTTCCTCAAGAACAAGCACTTTTCCTGAAGAGAGGAAAAGTGACGTGGGGGAATACATAGGAAATAAATATTACTGAAAACACCTGGCTGAACTCCGTGGAGTTTTAAAGTAGCTGTTCTTTCTGTCTGCACGTAACCTTTTTTGCTTTCTTAATTTCTACACTCTAATATGCTGATATATATTTAGACAGTGCTGTGGTTCCCATAGGAGAGTCCTAAGGTGATAAAGTAAGGTTAGGGGGATACTGACTACTCCAATTTTGAGGTGAAGTATAAAGCAAAAAAGGCTTTTTGTGTGCATGCGCGACTCCTATCCAATAAATAAGACCGTCTAGCCGGAATTACAAATCATCTGAGGCTATGGTTTGTTTATACTTTGAAAAGAAGGAAGATAAACTGCTCAAGGTGATGATAGAGGAATCCAGCAGATCCTGGGAGGATGTGACCAAGGCTGTCATTTGGGTGTTTTCTGCTCCGTCTGCTAGAAGAGGGCAGCGAGACTGATCCATCACCTCTCTATGGCACACATGCACGCAGAGAAATCCTATTTGACATTTCCATTCCATTCAGGAATTTTTCACCATGTTCTCAAGTAAAGTGGACAAGATTAGAACATATTCTTGGGCGGCGGGGGGGTGGGAGGGGGAAGAGGAGGGGAGGAAAGAATAATTTTCTGTTTCAAAAAATGGCTTTGTAATATTCAGCTTACTTTTAAATGAGCTAAATACCAACAAAGGCCAAAAATCAGCTTTGTACTTGGAGGTCCTCACCGCTTCTTCACTACAGTAACTACTTTTCATCTTTTTTGTCTGGATTGCAGTCAATGCAGCAGCTATTAGAGTTTAGTTAATGCCAGGGTTTTGCTCTATATCTACTTTTTATAAGCATTACTATTATTCCAATTCCTGTAGCACTGTAGGTGAGCATGGTCCTTTGTAGGCAAATAAAAAGACCATCTCCTTCTCTGCAGAGCTTAACATTTAAGTTTAAAGCTCTAATTCTGTATTTTCAGACCAGTATAACACCATGCAGAGCAAAGAGGCAACCTTGGACTTGCTTTCCTAGAGAGATACATTATATGTTTCAGTGACATCACTATATTTCCCTGAAAGAGTGAGAGAAGAGTTGTTCAAACTGTACTTGCAAATATCTCACAATTTTAAGTAAATCCTAGGCATTCATGAGGAATAGTAGCAAGTTCATTCATCTGGCCTACAAGATTAATTATGTCTTAATGAGGTAATTTTTTAAGGGGCAGCATGTCCATGGAAGAAGGCTTGAGAGATGCAAAAGAATGAATGGAAGGAGAGCAGGTGCTCTAAAAAATGCAACAGATGAAAAGTGAAACATACATCCATAATTAGGGAGATTACACTAAGGATGAATATTGCTTTGGTTTTGTATGCTCATGTAAATTCATTATGTGCTGTATTCCTATAAAGCTAGCAATTAATTGGATACTCTATCATCAAGTATTTTTTGTAATGCAAAGGTGATAATCTAAAGAAAATAAATCTAAACTTGTTATTAGACGGTACAGAAATACTCTCACGTAATGTGTTCTCATTTTAAAAACAAAAGGAAGAAAGTACACCATTTCTCTGCCATTGCACTTAGGCAGATGTTAAGGCAGACAGCCTCCATGCATTTTTCAAGGGCCCCCAGAACATCCTGCACACAAACTGTACCTCTGCCATTGCATTTCCATCAGGGACCGTGATTTGGATTGCTTATTACTGATGCCTTAACACTACTCTTTGCTGACTAATATCGTTATCTGTGAATCTCAGACTTTTTAATGGGCTTTAATGATCCTTATGGGAAAATTCTAGTTTTGATCTCTTTAGTAACTACAAATGCAAATATAAGTCCCTCTCAGTTAACAGCTTGTTATGCTTAAGAAGTAAAGAGCACCGGAAATTATTATGGCCCATATGTTACTAAAAGGGTTTTGATGTGGATTAGTGACTTATGTAACGGGAGAGCCTAACCCACATTGGGCTTAATTTAGGGGGGTTTCTCCTTTTTTTTAAAAAAAAAAAAAGGCTTGTTTCCTAATGATAAGCTTGAGTACTAATTTAATTTACATTTTGCTGCTCTTAGGCACAATCAACATACATTGGAATAAACATTTAAAGCCCCTTACGAAAGAATTTGTTGCTTTTGACATTATTCGGTTTACTTTTTGAGTAATGTTCTAGTTTTCCCTTGATTAAACAGTCTAGTTAGGTTTGATTTGGAATTACAGAAACTTCAAATTAAAACAATGAGTAATGGTCTGTAGTCTTCTCAAGGAAATGAAAACTTCAGAAAAGTTTAACAACAATGGGAATTTTTCAATTTTAGTCCAAAGCCCTGGACTAAACAAAGGTCAGCAAATAGCTTCAGGTATACAAAGAAAAGAAAACCAAAGTCTACCGTATAAAATAGTGAAAGGGAACAATTATATAGTGCAGTTGGTAAAAAAAAAAAAAAAAAAAAAAAGGAGGTTGAAATTTAATTTGTTTTGAGTTGTAAGTTCATCACTAGAAAATCTTCAAAAATTGAAATTACTGAAGTGTATATTTATTCTTTGTGTTTCTCAATAGACACTACCAGCTCTTCAGTGCTGCATTTTAGAATACGTAGGCTGGATCTAGACACTCAAATGAAGTTTTCCAGAGATGACATATGTTTGCTTATGATGTGTCAGGTTTTTGTTGCCAACTTGATGTATTCTGGGGCAGGTCTAAAATGCTGAGCTGTTTTAGGAACAGTTCCAAATTAAATCAGAGATATACATATATTCAGCTTCTCTGAAAGCCACTTCAAAAAAAACCAAACCAAACCAAAAAGTCATCTGTCTTTTATCTATTTCTACATGTACTATTGTTCTGATTATTTAATCAATGCAGAAATTTGAGGGTTTTGTGGTTGGTTTTTTTTGGTAATTCCTGAATTTCTCCTGTCCTGGCCTTTTTTTTTTTCCAAAAAAAATTAATTACATGAATCACTGTCTCTTCCACTGGCCTCAAGGCTACTTTAGGGAACAGGTTACCAGGCACAGCTAGCAGGTTAGCAGCTGCATATCTGAATCACTTCAGCATCTTTTTCTCATAGCTGAAGCTCTTTAGTGCCTCAAACTGCTCACATAGGGCCCCTCATGTTAAGGCTGCAAAACCCTGGAAGCTTCTCTAGAATGTGTAATTCTGGATGCCAAGAATTCATTAGTCTAATTCCCAAATACTGATACAACTCCCATTTCTGAAAATACTTGTGTTTTACTCTTTCATTGAATTGTTAATCATTCTTGCTTGGGATGTTTTCAGGTTGGGTATTTTTTGCACTCTGAAAACCATTTAAAATTTTTATTCTCAGTCTGGAATGCAGTGATGTCTTGAAGAGGTCTTTTGGTTACCTGCAAACACTTTATCTTTCTAGTGGTTCCTTTCAGTTTGCTCTCAATAAAATTCTTTACTTGATTATAGTTCCACTTCTTACGTTTGATGTTGTTATTGTGGATTTGTGTTTTGACTTTTCAGACTACAAGAATATCAGATTTTAATACTTTATGGTCTCTTTTACTCAGAGCTTTAGTGGCTGCATCTTGAAACATGTTGTGTGCTCTGCTTGAAGATAAATCAAGAACGGCCTTTTCTTTGCGGATTCTCAGAACAATTAATTGAAAAAGCAATAGTTGACAGTGTTTAAAATAATATTGTCTGCAGCATGCCGTGTCATGACAGGTATCAAGTCTATCTGGAAGACATGAAGTCTCCTATTACTAATGTTACCTGTGTTACCTGTGGCAGGCAGGTACTCAGCCTTCTCCAGGAAAGTAGGGCTCCATCATGTTACTTGGGAAGACAATCACTATAATTCCAAACACACCCCACCTTAACGGATTAAACAGACCCTGTCCTCCTGAGATAGTAATAAATCTCAGCTGAACTTTCCTGCACTGTGTTTTCAGGGAAGCACTGAGTGTCTGCCTCTCCATCTGCTACCATGTGTAGGTCTGGTAAGACTGAGCTGCTCTCCTTGCCTACGCTCAGATCTCATTTCCACAACACACATCATAATGTTGTTGACATTTATCCCTATCGTTTTTGAGGAGATCGTTTACGTTCTTCATGAGGTCTGCCACTTTCACACTTGATAGGGAAGAGCAGGTCTTCTCTTCATCTAAGTGCCATTGTAGCGATTACAAGACTAGATATTTATATGTCAGATAATTGCAACCCTTCATGTTATTGACCAAATACCAAGCATATGACAGTAGCAACAAGGGAAATGCAAAATAAAAGCAGCTTTAACAGATATTTCTCTTTCCATGCATTTTCCTATGCCTATATTGCTGCACGTGCAGAGTTGTCAGTTCCAAATGTGCCAGGAAATCATCTTGGAATCACAGTGTGAAATGTACTGAAAAAATCAATTTGCTGCTCAGCTGTGGTCTTTAGGAACTATTTTAGAAGTCAGAGAAAAGAAAATAGATGACATCATTATGCCACTGTGAAAATAAGCCACTCACCTGATGTCTTGAATATTGTGTGCCAATCCTGTCACCTCAAGAGTATGCAACAGGACAAGACAAGTTCAGATGAAGGGAATTGAGGTGGAGCAGGGGAGGACTTCTGAAGAAGGAGAGAATGAATGGAGCAGGACATTTTAGTTTTGAAAAATAGCAATAGCAAAGGGATCAGAAATCATGAACAGCAGGAAGAAGGTAAATAAGGGATAATTATTTCCTACTTCCGTAAACACAAAAATTAGCACTCATCAAAGGAAATCATCAGGTGGCATAAGAAGACAAGCAAAAAAGAAGCACTTTTTCACAAAGCACACAAGCATTCACACGTTGTGATGAGGCAAATTCAGAGAGGAAGCAGCAGCAACGTTAAACATGAGGGTCCAGTTACAACCTCCGGCTAAAGAAATCCCCTACCTGCAGAAAACAAGGAGAGAAAACTGAAGGAAGTATTGCTCCACACTTGCTATGATACTCTTTCCTTGAGTATGTACTTCTGGTCACATCAGAAACACGAAGATTTTTGGTCTGATGCAATACAGTTAGTCTTACAAGGTCCTTTAAAATTGTAGCTACTCAGAATAATGAATGTTGGAAATAAGGATTCAGCTCTTGCCATGTCTCTATTACACTGCTGGCAAAATACACTTACTCGGGGTTTATTTTACACTACAGTATTATTCTTTGAAAACACAAGTAGTAAACACACTTCTGTTTGTATGGATTATAGCTTTTATGACAAAAATATTTTCCATCTGGAAATGAGTTTTAATATTCTAGGTAGAAGAAATATCCTGTGTGTAAATCTTTCCCTTGTAGAAGTCACTGCTATAGACATAATTTTACATGATTGAACCAAGTGATTTAAGATTATACTATGTTTGCAATGAACTACCAAATGTATTTGCCAGACATGGTTGAGACAAAGAGGAGTATGATGTGTTCTATGCAATACTAACCATAAATAACAAAAAAAAGACATAATGTGAGACATGAAAGATTGTACAGCATTTTGTGGACTTTTTTTCCAGAAACTAAAGCCAAAGGATGTTCCTGGAATGGTTCAGCATTAACCTGAAACTGACTTTTGTATCCTCATGGTTAATATCTGTTGCAGTCACACAAACAATAGATATATTTCTGTTATACAAACGAACGTGGAGGGAATTCTGAGAAGCCACATGCTCAGCACCAGTTATTCTGCAATTGAGAATATATTACAGAAAACTTTGTATTTTAAGAGTAGAACAAGAAGGGATTCCTACATTTAATAGGGAGGAATTATGATGCATTGTAATTTGATGATAATAGAAAGGGGATACCAAGTTCAACAGTTCAGGAACATTTCAACTCTCCAGAAAAGGACATGAGGATCCTAGTGGACACCAACCTGAACATGAGGCAGCAATGTGCCCTTGTGACAGAGGGGGCAAATGGTACCCTGGGCTGCATTAGACAAAGTATTGTCAGCTGGTCAAGGGAAATGATCCTTACCCTTTGTTCAGTGTTGGTGACATCACAGCTGGAGTGCTGTGTGCAGTTCTGGGCAAGAGAGACATGGACTTACTGGAGACCATACAGCAAAACATGACTAAGATGATGAAGGGATTGGAGCACATCACATGTGAGGAAAGGCTGGGAGAGCTGAGACTATTTATCCTGGAGATCTTATTATGCATAGAAATACCTGAAGGGAGGGTGCAAAGAGGACGGAGATGGGTTCTTTCAGTGGTGCCCAGTGACAGGGCCAGAGTCAATGGGCTCAAACTGAAACACAGGTGGTTCCCTCTGAACATCAGGAAACGCTTTTTTACTCGGAGGGTGACCAAGCACTGGCACAGGTTCCCAGAGAGACTATGGAGTTGCCATCCCTGGAGATATTTAAAAGCCTTCTGGACATGGTCCTGAGCAACCAACTGTAGGTGGCCCTGCCTGAGCAGGGTGTTGGGATAAGATGATTGCCAGAGGTCCCTTCCAACCTCAACCACTGTGTGATTCTGTGATTCATAGATGTCCTTAAGGCTGAAGCAGAATGAGGTTGAAGTGTAATGAAATGACTTGTGTTCCTAGATGAGAAGGGCAGCATGGAACATCAAGTGGTTTCATGAAGTTTGATATTAAAAACAAAATGATGGGCTGTGAACAGAAAAGCCGAGGCATAAGGAGACCTTTTGAGGCATTCAGAGCAAAGAGTTACAAAATGAACCTGCTATTGGCTAAAAAATGAAGGCCGAAAAATAATGTGAGAGTAAAAATGCATTTTGGAATAGACATAAAGCAGGAAGCAGTGGGGATATGAAAGACCCTTTAGAAAATGTCACTACATTTCTTTTTATAGACTGTCCTCATAATTTTATCTAGGTGTAAGATAGTTCTGTGGTCTTTGTGCCCATTCACTTGTTGGCATCATTTCCCTTTCCACTTTTTTTTTTGCTTAGGGAGTCCAAAATCAAACAGCAGCTACTCTTCTTATTATTTTGGAGGCTTTAATCATGGGTTAGTTATGCTAAAGTTGCTCATATCAGCTATGGCTGCTAGGTTTCCATGTGATGTGATCACACATGATGGCAAAGTCTTTGGACATTGACTGAAGAAATTAATGCTCCTATCAGAAAAAATGTATACATTTTGCTGATAAACTAGCACTACTCCATCAGTTTTCCCCACCTGCAGGTCTCCCACTACCCATTCTTGGGCACAATGTGAGAGTGACAATTTGCAGTCACTACCAGCTGGGAGGAGCTATTTGGAGCTGCTGCAGGCTACCAGGTCTCCCTAGCAATGCAAATCTCATCAGCCAGTGCTAGAAGTGACACCTGTCTGCATGAGCAGCACACCTTGGTACCTGTTACACATGCCTCAGAGCCCATTGATTATTCTGGAGTTGTATCATTCATGAGCGTTCAAGAAGCATACCTGAATATTTCAGGGATGAAGAGCCATCCTGCCCTCTATCCAAACCATATTTTTTCTGTGTATCTGGACCTACGTAAAAATATACTTTAAAAAGTTAGTGAAACAGAACAGACATGATTCACACAACATAAATACTAAAGATTTCTGTATTTTCCTCTTTTTCTGAAATCAAATGATTTGAGAAATAACAGCCATACTCAAGCTAACATGAACAGACTGAGAAGTAACTTTCCCTGATAGGAGTCAACATTCCCTTTGAATTCAACACAGATGGGACGTTAGCCATGTTGCTGATATTAATTTTCTATGGATACTCAAAACTGCCTCACTAACTCACTTAGGTGGGTCTATCCAGTCACACAAACAACTTCCCTAATGCAAGACCCCAAGGTGCTAAACAAAGTTGTAATCTCCTTAGTTCTTCTTGTAGTAAATCTGGTGAGTAAAACATTTTTAGCCACCTGTGAGCTGAGAAGGGGTTGCAAGTTGTTTAGATTCACAGCTACAGTAAGCTTGCTGGCACTAGTGCTGCTTTTCTGTCTGTCATTCATCTCTGCTAGATCCTCTATAGTTCACAAAATAATCTATCTAAACATTTTGTACATGGAAAAGGAAAGAAATGAAGCTTTAATCTTACAATGTGTTTAAAAAATATACACAGCGTTTGTTTTTTCAGCTGTTAACCTCTATCACAGTACAGAAATGAGAAAATTGGGCTGTAAAAGATTCATTCAGATGCATATCCATTATACTAGGTACCTGGGAAGGTAGTACTCTAATCAAACTGGGGAGCAAAATGAGCAAAAGTTAAAAATGAAGAAGCTACATGAGCAGAGGAGGCAATGCCTCTGCAGAACTGGAGAGGCAGAAATCTCATCTAGGATATTGGGAACCAGCAGGATGAGGCTGGGAGAACCTGTTAAAATAGTCATAAAATAATAGAGTGATGATGCTCATTGGGGTCTATCTACTGTCAGACAGGCCTTGTCACAAACATGCTTTGGAGAAACCTCAGACGTACTCTACTGCTGTACCTGTGCCATTCATGCCATCTCTCCAGTGAGCAGTTGCATCTCCAAGCACACCATTAGGGCTAGCTTTGCCTGAGGGAAAGCCATGGAATTCAATGAGTTGTTGCTGAAAAGCACATTAGCTAATAAATCCACCATAGTGTGAGCAGTGAAGGACTGCAAATATGATCATGCCTTGTTTTTGGGAAGCAGTGTGGAGAGGCCATGTGTGCTAGCTTCCTCCCCCCTACCCAGATGGTGATCTCTGGTGGGCAGGGTGTCCCTTCGCAAGCCAAAGTCTGCACTGCAGCTGCCAGCACAATTTGTTTCTTGTCAATAAAGCAGCAGCCTAGGGCTCTGCATCAGTCAGTAGTAATGAAGCTAATTAATTTCAATATTAGTTCCTACTTCAACAAAGAAAAAAAGGCAACCCAAAAACAGTAACCCTGGAAGAAGAAACAAACCACATGCGAGATCACAGATGGCAATAGGGAGAGCTTTGTTCCTGATGACTTTTGTTATAAACTATATTACCTTCTATTTGGGGTTTCATTAAATCTGAGCCCCTAAAGCTTATTTCTTCATAGTCTGGAGTTTTAAATCAAGATATGAAAATCCCAGGTGATGAAACAGCAAACAAATTTCTTGGTAGCCTCGTGTGAAAACACATTTCGTGCTTTTTCCATTCAGATGATATTTGGTACCTTCCTTGCCTTGGTAAAGCACCTCATGACAAATGTAATTATTCCTTTCACATATATGCAGTTGGCCTGAGTTTCATGTGTATAGTTAAATGATACTTTTATCATCATGAATATCTCACTAGCATGAGTCTTGACTCAGGCAAAGCTATTTATTGTTTTGAGTAGGAGGTGTCCTCAAGTCTAAAAGGTGCTTTCAGGAATTAGGCCCAACAGGCAAAACTCTTGCCTTGTGGAAGCTTGTGAGAATCATAGAGAGAATCTGCTACAGGCAGAATTTTAATGGCCGAGTTTTGCACTGTGAGCTACCTTGTGGCGAGGTCTCAGCTTGACTGCAGACAGTGGTGGTGCGCTGATTTACACCAGCTGAGAGCCCGGCTGCTCCATTTCACACCCAAAAAGCAATCTGTGCCTGCTCTGTAATGCATGCAAGCACGTACTTAAAGTTAAGCATGTGGTTAAATGTTTGCTGAAGAGGACCTCACAACACAAAAGATGGGTATAATTTTCTCCTCTAACTACCCTTTTAAAAATAATTTTCATCCACTATTTTGCATGCTTTTAGGGAAATGATGCTATGAAGAACTCTGATTACCTGCTGTCAGTGAGCTGCATGACTTTTTCTAGCACAAAAAACAAAAGTGAAAAGTATGTTAAATGCTGCTTCCCTGAGAGTAATTATTTTAATGCATTGTCTAAGTGCTCATATAAAAGCTGCAATTAATAAAAATGCATTGACTCAGGTATTCTTATGCAGAATGTTCAAATTCCTTAAGGCTAACGGGTAGCAAGCCTGTGTTTTGAAACAGATATCAACTTTCTTGTTAATGACCTGACTAATTCTACCAGATACAGCCCTTTTCTGATGCAAGTAGTGCTATAGACCATATTGATATTTTTATTGCAGAGTGCTGAATGACATGTTTTCCCGGGAGTGTCATCCTGCTACTTATATCAAGCACAACTATATGCTTCTTTAGTCTCAACATAAACAGCCTAATGATGGAGTTTAGTCATTTTTATAGTGGAAGTTGTGGGCAAATGTGAAAATAGTTCAACTCTCTCAGTTCGTTTTGATCATTGTTGAAAGACTGTTATTGCTTTTTACTAACATGCCTGAAAGAAGTCTTCTGCTTTTGCAGGGGCTTGTTTTACTTGTATCTAATTCTGAAATGATTGGCTGATGTTATTTCTTTCAGCCTTCTGAAAACCACAGCCTAACTCTTCCAATATGCTTTTTCAGAAATTCTGTATTTGGATGTCCGAAGATTTGAATTTGGGTTTATGGAGGGTTAGTTTGTTGGTTGTTTCAGGAGCAGAAAGTCAGACACAACCAAAAAATCCCCAAAGAGTTACAACCAAGTATAACAAAGATCTCAGGGGCTGCAGGTTACTTTATAAGCCTCTTAAATCTCTAATTCATGGTTCTCTTGCAGTCTCCGCAGTCTCCACAGTCTCCACTTTCCTAAGGCAGCATTCCTTCTGTCAGTTTCCTTCTACTGCTTCAAGTGTTTGTAGCATGCAATTTCAAAAATTAAATGTCTCCCTCCCCAAAGCTCCTGTATCAAATTAGAATTTAAATACGAAACTTATTAGCCTGGCAGTATTAGCCAAACTAATGAGCTTTGAGATCAGTATTTCTCTCTTCTATCTCACATTTAGGAAATACAATGGCACAAGGCATTATTTATAAAAAGAGAGCTCTTCTGTGTTGGTTGCCAAATATCCACATCCAGGCCTTGTGCCAAAGAAGTCTTCATTGTAGTCATTCCCAGGCCTGTATTTTCACCACTGACCTTTGCCTAGCAATATCTGCACTTACTCCACATCACACTACCATCACCAGCTGTGCAAAAAAATCTTCCAATACTTTTAAAAGCAGGACATAGGCGCCTGTCCTTTCTCTCTTTTCTTTCTATTTTGACTACTAAGCCTACAATGGAACAAATGACTGATGCTGATTAGAAAAATCTTGCCCTTTAAGGAAGAAAAATGCCTCCATAGGCAAAGCAGTAAGAAGAAAACACACTTTGGCAATTGAAGGAATAGACTGGCTTTGCAACCATTCAATTTCTCAGCAAGCACATTAGGCAGTTTAAAGCTACTCTTCCATCCACGCTTGCAATTGAATGCAATATGCCTCCATAGCAAACAGAAGGGAAAAAAAAAAAAAACAGTCATCAGAGACCAGGGCTGAGTAAGAAGAAAAGAACATTGCAACCTGAAATAGAAATAATGTCTGGATCACATTTTTACTTTGTATTTAAAGGATATTTCCCTGTGTAGTACAATACAAGAAAAGCTGTACTAAGCACCTTTCTGTTTCCCTGGAGGACTGCCTGCTTCTTTTAGGGCTATGATGGATAAAGCTGTGAAACATGCAGTCTGTACCTGTGAGCAGACTGATATTTACATGCAGGCAACATTATTTCAGATCTGCAGATTCAAACTTTAAGGAATAGCCTCAGGTCCTGCCTCAGGAACTCCTCTGTTGTAGCTTTGATATGACAAATGTAGTCATACATGTAACGAGACACAAAAACAAAAAGAACAAGGAGATGAGGGGGGAAAAAAAAGCTCTAGTCAGTGTTCAAGACGATGGAAAGATTTAAAATGAGATATCAGCTCAAATTCCTTTGCAGTAGGAGTTGTGCTGGTGAAGAGATTATGCAGTGCAAAACAGGGTTGTGCCTCCATGCATGCACGAGCAGCTTGTTGAACCTCTAATGTTGCTTTGGGAGAGTATGCTTACGGTTCCTGGGGATGCCACCACTTGTGTCAGGCAGGTCTCTTATGAAGATCCACCAAAAAGAAAAACTTACTTTGTTTGATAAAAGTTCCCCAACCAGGTTGATGACGATCTTTGACCACAGCATAACCATGGTCTCTTCTGAGCAGATATTCACTTGTCTCAGGTCTGAAGAGCCTAAGTATTAGTTGCCTGAAATGTATTTGACTTTAGCTGTTGTATCGTGAATTTATGACTGCATAAGGAATTTGCATAACTCGTTACCGCAATAAATACAAAAGGTGTCAAAATAATGTATTTCATTTGTAAAAGTTCAAAATGAGAAAAATTTGAATTACAGGAAGAGAATGTCTTGGTCCCTTTCCAATATTTTTGCACATAAATATGAAGGTCAACAAATGGAGTTTGTTTTTCCACGGAGACTACAACAACTCTTGATTTAGTAAACCACAAAATTCGATATATTTAAGCAAACAATTTCTTAATTCATTGTAGCATTTTAATGACTCAGTGTTTACTTTGATTTAAAGTTGATTTTTAAATGATCTCAATTCCTTTTTATGCAGGTAGAATAGATAATCCTTTCTGGCATGAAGCATGCAGTGCTAAATAGATCTAAAAAGGTCATGTGACCTTAAAAATAAAGCGCGGCACTCCAGAAGATTCATTTCACTGTTCTTGTACCCAGTAGTAAGATTCAAGGGTCTTATCCAAACTACCGATGCATCAAGGGCAAGAGCAGTCTGATTCTGAAAGGTCCTGAGGGCTCTCGGAAGGGAGCCATTGGTATTTCCCATGATTATGCCCAGGAGACTCCCGGTAGACACCAGTGCTCTGACCAAAAGCCAAGGTTAGCAAAGGGTGAGCTCCGGAAATAGGTGTGAGACAACTCAAGATGAGTAATTTGGGTGCTATTCCCTGTACATGAGTATGTTCCGTGGAAAGGGCTTGTTGCAGGAGACAACCTCGCGCGTTTCTGAGCAGTCCAAGGCAAAACCGCAAAGGAATCAATTTACTTCTTCAAAGCGGTTAACACAGTCGATTGCTCTTTGGCAGCCCTGAATGTCATTTAGGCAACTCAGATTTCTTTTTTAAGCATTGCTTACCCTGAGTATAGACAAACTCCTCTAGATTTTTCCATTATTTTTAATTTAGGTAGAGCAAAAAAAATCTGCGCCTTCTGATTTTAGAGTTTTCTTTATTTCAGCTGTTGTCAGAGCAAATAGCAGAGTTCTGGGTCCTGTTTTGGATGATGCATGTTTTGTTTTCCTCTGATCCTTTCTGCCATACCAGTCTTATATAATAGATATTATTAAGTACAAAAAACCCAAAAATGTGAGAGGAGAGAAGTGGGCACCCATATCTTGTTGATTATGGTCAATTAGAAGTTCCTGAAGACAAAAGTATTCTACTAATCACTAAAAAAAATGTGATATGGAGAGTACTGTAATCAAAAAATCTGTTGCCTATTAAGACCCATATCATCGAACATGGTCTCTACACAGAGTACCTCAGTTTTGTGTTTCTTGACAGTAGGTGCCTTTTGGAGATTAAAAAATCCACAAAATTAACTGGAGCTTTGGGAGCTCCATTTCTCAGAATATCTGGCTTTTCATATCTGAAAAGAGACAGAAAAGAGGGAACTGCAAAATTTCTGTGTTTGTCCCACTAGGTGTAATATCTCCTCACTAAGATTGCCAATGATGGGACCAGCTGTACTTTTTGCTTTTTCAAGACATGATTTATAAGTAAAGTAATCTCCATTATGGTGAAAAGGGCTGCTTGCTCAGTCATAATCACATGACTTTTTTCCTAAAATAACAGATAAGCACTGATTTGACAGACATTATATTTGTAATTGCATTTCAGACTTTTAAACAGATGCCAGCTAATGGTCTGGCTTGGGTAAGAAAATTACTGGAGTGCAATTCTTGGAGACATCTAGGTCCGCTGTTGTTATTCCATTAGTGGATATTGAGTAACATCATACTCACAGAATCCCCAAAATGTATGCATTGCCTTGTTGCTTGAAACTCTACAGTTGCCTTAATCTGTTATCAATATGCATCAAAATCAAAGACCAAGGAACTTCAGTGCCCAGCAGCCCTCAATACTTCTTGTATAAATCTATTTGAAATATGACCTTAGTAAATTAGGTTAAATGCTGCAAATTTGATTCCTGAAATCAGCCCAAGATACCACTTCTGAAAGTCTCCAAACTTCTTTAGGAGTGAATGGATTCTTTTCAGACTTGTATTTCCATTTTATTGAGTCTGCTTTAGACTGCATCCCTATTTCTTGGGCCAGAGTTCTATCCTAGCACATGAAATTTAATTAACAACTGGAAAAATTGAGTTAATCTGGTTTAATAGCTGATAAGAATCACCAGTCTATTGTCAAATCCTTTTGCTTTCCTAATTCTTTTGCAAATGTGACATACTAATACAAAAACTGCAACCTGATGATTTTTTTTTCCAAAACTGTGAATTAGCCTATGAGGCTTTTTACAATTGCATCTATGTTCTTCCTGAAGTCCCCTCATTATCATTTTCCTCATATATTTTACTCTTCAACAAAGAAAAGAGCAATTGATTGCATAAAAAAGAAGCAAAAAGTTGGACAGTGCCCCATTCTATTTCACTAAGTTCAGCCTTTGATATTCTGTAATCAGAGGTGAAAAACATGATAGGTTATTACTTTTTCTCTTAGCTGTTGTAGGCGGATCACTCTTTTACTTTGGGGTTTAAAAGCTTTATCCGTTGTTTAGATTCCTATGGGTGGCATTTAAAGCAAATATCTTCATCAAACAATCTGCATCACTGTCAAAATATTCACAGATGTATGCAGTCCGTAACCCTTGCATCACTGGGTGTGCTGAAGGATCCCTCATCCAAGAGACCTGGGGCATGCTGAGAGAAACTGGTTATCGGCCACAAGTTCAGTTGACCTGTGGGCAGTAGAGGAAATGTGAAAAGGGGGGTGTCCTCTTGGTCTCAGTCCTTCAGTGGCAAAAGTCCACTTTGTTTAAGCAAGGTGGAAATTTCCAGCATCATCATTATAGATGCGAGGCCAATTGTAGACCCTGCAGCAGGTCTGGGCTAGTCAAATAGCAGCCAGAACAGAAAAGTTACCCCACAGTCACCCATACAGAAAAAAAAAGCCACCTGTGCTTACCTTTGTATTCTATGTGCTGGTCAGTCAATTTGGAGCTGCAGAGGACTATTCTCCCGGGGAGCAGGAACAGCCGGGGTTATTAGGACCTGCCATCGGATGTCAGTGTTGAGCTGCACGAATCCAGTAAAATGGAGAGCTCACCAACAGGTGGCAAAACGCCTGGGTCTTAAACGGTTTTCAGTTTATTAGTTTCAGGTAGTTTGTCATTAAGGTCAACCTGGGAGGCAAAGCAATTTGTCACCATGCATGTGTGCACATATGTGTGTATTTGTTTGGATTTTGATGACATAAGGAATGCCAACGCCATGGACTCAACACACATCGTGCCGTTGGATCCAGACAGCACCCAGTTCTTCATTCATGATTTTTTTTCTAACAGGTGTGAGTAGTGTGATGTTGCTACTCCTGGAGATATCAAGACTTTTCAGTCTAAATTTAACAACAATTTTCCATTAATAAGCAGGCATTTGCTTTTCCATATAAACAAGATTGCAGAACTGTGGCACATCTATGCATATGCAAGAAGAAAATAGAATTAATTAAGCAACAGAAACATTTTTATTTACTGCATGGTGTTTTTTCTTGTGTCCACTAGTTCCTTTCAAGGACAGATCTAGCACAAAAAAGTCTAAATAGGTAAAAAGAAAGTGGGAAAATTTGCAAAATTATCATATATCACTTACATTAAGTAGGTGGCTAGGTGTGCTGGGTCTGGTGGGGAAAGGGTTAATTGTTCCCAGGACCTAGCAGGGACACAGGTATTCCATCCCATTTGAGCCACGCCCAGGGGGAGGGGCCTGAGCTAGCCGGGGAGGGGAAGGGACAGGAAGTGACATAATAGGAGGAAGTCCTGTCCCCAGGGCAGAAGGAGTAGGGGGAGTAGTGTGGTTGGGTGTGCATCTGGTGCTTTGGCAAGCGGTGGTATCATGATGGTGGTTGTATACTCCTCTGTGTGTGTTATCTTTTATATTTCCTGTGGCCTTTGCTGTTTTGTTAAATTGCCTTTGTCTCAACCCACGAGTTTTAATTTCAATTTTCCCCTCCCGGCCACGCTGCGGGTGGGGGACTCTGATTTGTACAAGTGGCTGCCACGTGGTCCTTTGTTCCCATGTGAGGCCAAAC
>BJBW01005463.1:12528-25064 GCA_004320125.1 Scolopax mira
TTGGACTAGATGATCTGTAGAGGTTCCTTCCAACCCCATAACATTCTATGATGGTGTGAGAGCAACAGCCACATTGTCTAATGTTCACAGCCCTTAAAAAACTAAAACAAGACAAGAAATCAGCCAGCAAATACTCTGCAGAGGTAGCTGGTCACCTAGGTGGCCATACTTTAGCTCTAATTTATTCTATAAAATTATTACATTACTAATCAATACTATTTATTCCTCCAGACATAATGACAAGTCTGTCCATGCAGATTCCATTAATGACCTAAGCAGCTGTGTTTTTAAAGATATCTAGGTGAGAATTTTTAACAAGCCAATAGTGGTGTATCCTGCAAAGTCTATTTTCTGTGTTGTTAAGTCCAAGTGATGGGATTTTCAGGAACGTTCATTGTTCCCCACTGATAACAATCTCCAGCCGAGCTCTGTGTGCAACAGCTTAGGTCAATACCCAGTGCTCTGGAAAATCCCAACTATTAATACTATAGTATTAATAGTCCATTAATACTATGGACTATTTTCAGAAGTGGAGGTGGCACAAACTACACGATATGTGGGTGGTGAGAGCCTGGGCCCAGGTTGCCCCATCCCTGGAGGGGTTCAAGGCCAAGTTGGAAGGGGCTTGGAGCAACGTGGTGTGGTGGGAGGTGTCCCTGCCCAGGCTTTAAGCACTGGGTGGTCTTGAAGGTCCCTTCCAACCCAAACCATCCTATGAGTCTATGTTGAAGTGGGACGGAGCGCTTTTAAAGTGTATTTTCCAGTGAAAAACTTGATGTGGTGTGTGAGAATCATTTCATGTAGATGGGAAGTTCTTCCACGTTGGGATGAAAGCGACGGCTGTGGAAGGTGATCCAGGAACACCGCAAATGAGTTTTCAGGGCAGAAAATTACCCAGGTTGCCACACGGCGGTACTTATAAGAAGGAAGAACTGGGGGCAGGAGGGTAAAATGGCTGTACTGGTTTTGATGCAAACATCCAAGTCCCATGCTTTCCCGACTCTTAAATTCACGTCTCATCCCTGCCAGTCCGTTCCCAAGCTCCAGGAGCTCCCAGTCATCTGGGACACACGAGGTGATGGGGAGCAGGGGGGGCAAATTGCCAGCCTTGCTCTGCTGGGACAATTTCAGAGGAATTCCCTGGAGTTCCGCTAAATTAAAAGCATTTCAAGGAGCGGGGTTGGGGGAGAAAGCAAACCTCATCCTCTTATACCTCAGCTAGAGCTCTGCTTGGCGTGCCCAGATGAGTAGTAGGTGGTGGCCGTTCATCCATGTGGATGGACTTTCTCTGCCCACAGCACAGGGTGCCAAAAAAAGAAGTGTGAGGGGAACATTTCCCACCAGCTCCCCCCTCTGCAAAGCCCTGGCTCGATCGCGAGGAGGTAGAAAGGCAAGGCATCAGTTAAATAAAACGTTCCTAACATCAGGCAGGACGTCAGTGGCCGAGTTGTTGATCATCTCAAAGAGTCTCTGGTCCTGGCGTGGTGGAGCTCTGTGTCGGTCGTGCTGGCGGAGGAGCTCCTGACCCTCTGGAACGCCTGTCACATTCCCAAGGCATCCTTGTCCTGGGACATGGAGGAAAAGCTCCATCAACTCACTTGGCATCACGATCTGAATAGCCAAACCATCCTTCCCAACCAGAGTGAAAGAGCTTGATTCTGCAGCTTGGCTTGCAGACAGATGCCCATATACCACACAGCTCTGGAAACTCAAAAAAAAAAAAGAGTGAAAACCTGGGTTTTTTCTCATCATGGGAATGGCTGGAGGGATGCTCCCATGCTCTGGCACCTCCTGCCCTGCGGGGTGGAGGGATGGAGGCAGGTCCAGCAGTGGGAACCAGCTACAGCCCTGGCTGAAAAGCTCCTGGGACCCACTGCCTTGTACAATGGATTATTTTTAACGGGCTCGGATCTTCAAACACTCTAGCTTAAATAAAAAAAAAGAAAAATTTAAAAAAAAAAGTCGGGGGGGGGGGGGGTGAAGAAAAGAATAGCTGATTTGTGCAAGCTCCCCTGCGCCCATTAAGTGGTTGGAAGTGGTGCTATGCATTTCAATGGGGGCAGGACCCTGCTTCTCATGAGATAAATTGGCCCCCCTTCCCTTTGCATGCTCGGTGCAGCTAGCCCTGGCTGGCTCAGCTCCTGCTCTTTCCTGCCCCCCCCCCTCAACAACACCCCCCCCCTTCCCCCATACGCTCCCCAGCAGGTTTTTTTTGTTGTTGTTGTTGTCATTGAGCTATTCATTTTCCATAGGCTGCCTTCATTCCCCTGGCCTTTTGCAGCTAGGAGACAAGATGTTGCCTTGGAAACAAAGCCCCTTAGACGTTTGGAGTCTCTGGGATTGCTCTGTCTGCTCCCGAGGACTTTTTTTTGGGGTGGGGTTATTTTTATTAAAGATGCAGCGGGCTCATAGCCAAAGCAGAGAGTAGCCCTGGGAGGTGGAGGGCGGGTGAGCGTCTTCCTGGCATTGCTCTCTCCACCAGGGATATATCTTAATTTTTTAAATTTTTTTTAAGTTTTTTTTTATTATTATTGCAATGCACCACGGGGCTACGAGAGAAATAGCATCTCTGGAGAGAGAGCTGGGCGGGCAGGGCTGTGCCAGGGGCAGAGCCACAGCAGCCAACGGGGAGGAGGAGGAGGAGGAAAAGCCAAAGGAGAAGAGAAAAGAGAGGAGGAATCATAGAATTGTCTAGGTTGGCAGGGACCTTAAAGATCATTTAGTCCAACCATCAACCTAACTCTGACAAAGAAAGAAAGAAATAAGAAATACAAATCACTAAACCATATTCCTGAGGACCTTGTCGACCCGTCTTTTGAAAACCTCCAGGGATGGTGCCTCAACCACTTCCCTGGGCAGCCCATTCCAAATATTGATAACCCTTTCGGTGAAGAAATGTTTCCTAATATCCAATCTGAACCTCCCCTGGCACAAAATGGCGATCGCTCGCTTTCGGGCCACGCCACAGGAGGGACCAAGCCAGGAGTGTGCCCAGGTTGGCCAAGAAAGCCAATGGCACCATGGCTTGTATTAGAAATAGCGTGGCCAGCAGAAGTAGGGAGGTGATTGTCCCCCTGTACTCAGCACTGGGGAGGCCACACCTGGACTATTGTGTCCAGTTCTGGGCACCTCAACACAAGAGAGACATCGAGGGGCTGGAGCAGGTGCAGAGGAGGCAACGAAGCTGGTGAAGGGTCTGGAGAACAAATCATGTGAAGAACGATTAGGGGAGCTGGGGCTCCTTAGTTTGAGGAAGAGGAGGCTGAGGGGAGACCTCATCACTCTCTACAACTACTTGAAAGGACACTGTAGAGAGGTTGGTGCTGGTCTCTTCTCACAGATAACTGGTGACAGAACAAGAAGGAATGGCTTCAAGCTCCAACAGGGTAGGATTAGACTGAACATTAGGAAGGAATTTTTCATAGAAAGAGTGGTCAGAGACTGGAATAGGCTGCCCAGGGGGGTGGTTGAGTCACCATCCCTGGATGTGTTTAAGAGAGGTTTAGATGTGGTGTTGGGGGATATGGTGTAGGGGAGAACTTTGTAGGTTAGGGTTGATGGTTGGATTTGATGATCCCAAGGATCTTTTCCAACCTGACTGACTCTATGATTCTATGATTCTATATCAGGTTGCCAGACCAGGTTGCCAGAGCCATCAGATGACTGTGAATGTCTTCATTCCAAGGTTTTTTGGCAATTTGCTAAAGGGGGAGTGAGGGTCAGCATCAACAGACCTCCCTCCTAACCCCCCAAGGCTGAGGTTTGCCCCCAGCTGGAACCCTCCACCCCCTCCTACCCCCCAGTCTGCATGACCCCCTGAAGGGGGGCTCTGGGGTGTGGGCAAAACGAGGGGCTGCCCTGTTCCCCTTCCCAGAGTCCCAATCCCTCCAGGGAGAACATTTCAGAGTAGGCTTTTACCCCTTCTTTTGCAAAGACGTAAAAGGAAAAAGAAAAAGAAAAAGAAAAAGAAAAAGAAAAAGAAAAAAGAAAGAAAAAGAAAAAGAAAAAGAAAAAGAAAAAGAAAAAGAAAAAGAAAAAGAAAAAAGAAAGAAAAAGAAAAAAGAAAGAAAAAGAAAAAAGAAAGAAAAAGAAAAAAGAAACAAAACAAAAGCTGATTAAAAGAAACTGCCCAGTCACCTACTGCTGGCACTTGAAATAATTCCAAGCCAGCTGAAGCATTCCGGAAGAAAAAAAAAGGGAATATATGTTTTCCCCCCCCAAAAAAAATCATAATCAATCCAGTGTGAAGCCTGTGCCTTGTTGCTCGTGTCAGCATGGTCCTCTGCTCCGTATGGCCAGGAGGGAATCGGACCAAGGAGAGGGGAAGGATGGAAGGGTCTGGAATGGGATGGGCCTGGGAGAAGGGTCGCAGCCACGGAGAGGTTTGCCCACGATGCGATTTCCATCCTCGGCTGGTTTGTCCCCACTGGTTTGTGTGGTTCTGCAGCGGCAGCAAAATGTTTTAGTGGCGGGGGGAGGAAGATGAGGGATGAAGGATCCACCCTATATCACCCATATGTCTCACAGAGGATCGCACACAAGGGAGCAGTTTCACTGTTTTCCTGGTATTTTCCACCAGAGCCGAGGCTCACAGATGCCCAGGCTAGCGAGATGCTCACGGATTTTCTTCTCCCTTCTGGTGCATCCTCACCCAAGCGAGGAAGTCTTCCTCACCCCCCCCGAGTGTCACTCACGCACCCCAAGCACATCTCCCTCCCCCCCCCCCCCGCATCGTTGCCAATTTTCCATGTCAATACTACATGGTGCCATGGTTACAGAGATGTAGCACTCATCCAGCTCCAGCAGGGTATGGGCTTTTTATTGGGGTTTTTTTTTTGTTGTTTTCCACATTCTTTTATGCGCTATATTTGCCAGAAGAATAAATAATAAATATACACAACAGCATCAAAGATTTCTTCCAGGCCCCCCAGCTTATTTCTGCCTAGCCTTGTTAAGCCATTATGAAGATATTTCTCTGCCAGCCTCTTATTTTATGGACTATCCTGTCATCTAATGCTGCACCTGGGGTCCCATTTATCCTCTCTCTCTGAAAAGAACAGTTAATAAAAGAAAGTTCCCGTCCGTAGCCCCCAGAGCAGCTTCCCCCCGGGCACGGCGATGCTCACACTCAGCCCACCAGATTCCCCCTCCTTCCTCACCCTCTTCTCCTTCCTCCTCTCCTTCCTCATCCTCACCAAAGGCTCGGGCAACTTCCTTGGACCCTTTTGTAAGGAAAACGTGGGAGAGTTTTGCCCTGAAACAACACGTAAGCAAATCTCTTCGTGTGCTCAGCTCCAGTGTGGAGAGGAGCTTGCCAGGGTTAGTCTCTAAAATCCCCACTGATCAAAGGAAGAGCTTCTCAGAGCCTGTTACAAGCCCCCGCGTCTTGATTTTGTTGGAAATACAGCAGCTCAGGAGAGATTTAGGGACAAATTTGTCTTTTATCCACTCTCAACTCCAGGCTCCTTCTAGGCAGCCGCAGAGACCTCGAGGAGCCACTTCTCACCCTCTGCCCTGTCAGAGGCAGCTCCCAATCCCAGCAGGGCCTCGGCCAAACCTTCCTCCACCTCTTACAAACCTTTCTCCTCCCCACCGAGGAGGGTTGGCTGGAAATTAAAAGAGGGGGGGATGGAGCTAAATGAAGGTTGCAGTAATCAGTAGTCACAGGCAGAACTTTGCTAGCCAGCCACATGGTGAATCATCACGTCTCCTTTCAGCCCATCCCCTTTATGGAATTAATAGGACTTGAGACCTGTTAATTAATATTTAGGACAGCTCTTAAACCCCTGTGCCAGCACGTTCTGGGGCCAGGGTTTCCCCAGGAAAGACACTGAGGTGTAGGACTCAAGGCAAGTGTTTTGGCTGGATGTGTAATGAATTTTTTAGGGGGGATTTTGGGTCCACGGGAGAAGGTTTTTCACGCCACCTAATTTCTCAGTTCTGCCTCCAAGTGGAAAATGCAGTATTATTTGGCTGCTGTGATACTTGCTCTCACATCAGAGGCACAAGAAATAACGTGGAGACAGGCTGCCAGGCAGAAGCCTCGGGTATGGACACCAAACCCACCGTCTGCTGGAGAACAGGAAGAAATCCCTTCCCAGATATCCCAATTACGGGGTTGCAGAGCAGAGAAGAGGCAACAGGGAGTTGAAATTTAGCAAGACTGGAGTGGGGGGATTTTTTTCCTTTCTCCTTTGTCCTCTAAATATGTATCTTCACCGTGTAGAACGGTACCATAAAACAGAACAGGGCTCTTTTCTGATAGAAACAGCACCGCTTTCTTCAGGGACAGATGACTGTAACCCACAGCCTTAGTCCTTCCTCATACAAAGTACTGATAAATCTGTGAGATTAATTGTAGAGGGGTGATTAGCACCCACCGTTCGGCATCCAGCTCTGAGCATTAAACTAATTACTAGGTTCCAGCACTGCACGGCTTCCCAGCAGGAAGGCACTGCCCTATAAATCATCATACACCGGCGGCATTTAGCCAGAGGGGTTGAAAAAAAACTCCAGGCTTTGTGCTGAGAAATGCTCCCACCATTGGGGCTGGTTTCCTTTTCTCTTCCAAAGGACAAAGCCTGTTTTACCTACACCACCCCCCCAGTGGGTAGTCACCCGGAGCTTCTCGCAGGCTGAGTCCTATGTTGTCGGGTGGTGGGATTTTCCCACCTTGATTCCCACCTGGTTTCCTCCAGGAATGTAGAGCTGTAGGAATTCTTACAAATGGTGGTAAGTCCATGCACTATCCAGTCCCTGGGTTGCCAGATGGTCAGGAGTCCAAGCAAAGAGGGATTCTTATGGTAATGTGTGCTGTGTCTTCGTGAATTAGAGGTGGCTGGGACAGATGGAGTGACGTTTTCTCACCTTCTATTGCAGCTGGGATAGGTCAGGACCTATTCTGAGACCATTTAACACAGACCTTTTGGCTTTTCCATCCTTGCTTGGAAGAATCAGGCCAGCTGTCCACCATGTTTGTCTTACCCAGCTCAGGAGCCCTTCAGAGCTCCCCGAAAACAGCTTTCCTAGGATAAAGCAAATTTGGGAAATGACTTGCCCATCAGTGCTGTCCCTCTTGCAGGCTGAGTCCCGTGTTGTCGGGTGGTGGATTTTTCCCACCTCAATGGTTTCTTCCAGGAACGTAGGGCTGTAGGAATTCTTACAAATGGTGGTAGCCCAAGGTCTTAGTCCATGCACTATCCAGTCCCTGGGTTGTCAGATGGTCAGTAGTCCAAGCAAAGAGGCATTATAATTGTATGTGTGCTGGCGGAGGGGAAAAGAAGTTTCTACCCAGATGAGGGGTGGCAGATTTTATTTGCTCAGCTGCAGCGTGGTACCGAACGGGTAGGAATAAAAGCAGCACCAAGCAGAAAGCAGTTGGTCCTGCTCAACGTCTCCCCAAATCGGAAGCAGCAGGCACAAAGCCCATCAGGAATGAGGTTTTGGGATGGAGATCCGAGACCGAGCATCAGCAGCCCAGAAGCTGTTTGGCCAAGACAGTCAGAGGTGGATATTTTGGGGGCTATTTTGGTTCCAGAAGGGTATGAGCACCCAGGGCTTTGTTAATTGCCAGCCAGCAACCTCGGGAGCAGGGATCTGGCTGCTGGGTTATGTTTTCTGCAGAAAACAGTCTCTCTGCCCACAGACAGACAGCAGCCCTTTGGCACTGTGCTCAAGTCAACCAGCCTTTCTGCGAGCTATGTCTCATGAGCAGGGGTGGAAGGTGGCCAGTGGTGATGCTGGTGGAGAACCAACCCTCTCTGGCTTTGTTTGCAAGGCTTAGCTAGTCTCTAGAGAGCCCTACGCTGAGCTTTGCATCGGCATAAATCCCTCTTTCCCACCACTGGGGTCTGTCTCAGGAGCTTTCCAGACCCACCGGTGTCTAACGAGTGCAGACAGAAGGGATGGAGTTTGGGCGCCCACCTCGTGGCATTCTCCAAAGGGATAGATTTGGATAAAATACACTAAAATCTTATTTGACTAGCTCAGTGCCTTCCAAGGGTCCCTCAGATGGCATGCCCAGCAAGCCAAATGCCAAGCAGGGGCGGGAGGCCTTGGTTAGATGTTCTGAAGGTGGATGGAAGAGTGGAGGAGGAAGGGAGAAGGTTGTCTCTGCTGCCATGCACAGCAGCTGCTCCACACCAGACAGATTTCCACGTATTTGGAGGTCAGCTCCAAAACACAGATGTGTGAGAAGGAGAGGGGGAGAGTCGTACGAGTAGCTATTTATGCAGCGTCTACAAAAACTCCTGTGGACTTGGAGCTGGGCCCTGGATGTCTCTGGAAGAGGCGTATTCACCCGCTCTGCTTTGTTTCCAGAACCCATTCAGGCTGCAAAAGCTGTGAAAATAACCAGCTTTTGCTGTGATGCAGCCACGCTTCAGCTGTGAAGCAGGGTGCAGATTCCTGAGATGCTCTCAGAGGAGGAGGAGGAGGAGGAGGTTTTTGGTTTATGAGCCATGTTCTGCCCCCAAATTACAGGACCTGGTGTCTCGCTGAAGTGGCAGAGGCACGTACCTGAGGTCAGGATCTGGGTCCTCCGAGAAGGTGCCCCTCCAGGGAAGTTCTCTGTGGATGCTGGATGCTTTCAAGACATCATTTCCCCCCCACTAGGTTCCTGGCTGGTGGTGGCCCCTACCTTCTTCAGCTGTGCAGTAGGTTCCACAAGGTTGACTTGCTGGTACCTAGTGCTTATGCCTCTGGTTTGCCCCGTGCCACCAGCAAAACGCAGTGCTTGACTTTCCCCTCAATCCCATGGATGTTCTGAGATGATGTTCTGAGATGCCGCTTTGGGTACAACCAAGCCACCAAAGGGAGTTGCCCCGGTGTTAACCTTCGAATGACAAGGATTATTAGAGCAAATAACAGCAAAAAAAAAAAAAAAAAAAAAGAAAAAAGATATTTACTAGGATTCGGTCCACCACGGTGCAGTGTGACAGGCTGGGTCAGCTCTCCTGTGGGTGTCAGTCAGTGCAGCTCTGGAGCAGATTTGCAGCCCGTAGTTCACAGGAAGCTTTGCCTTTCTCTTAAGTTCTCCCTTTCCAGAAAACTAATCCTTTCTGAAAAAAACAAAGAAAACAAAACAAAACAAACCACCACAAAAGTTCCTTAATTCCAGGCAACTTCGAAGGATCCGAGCCAGGGTTTACCCTGGGATGGGTACAGATCGTGGCTGGTGGTGGGGAAACAAATGATTAGGGGTGATCTGTGCCTGCGTGGTGAGAAATAACGAGCTTGCAGAGGTGGAGGTGGCCGGTGGTGGTGTCAGGATGTGAGGAAGAGCCCCTCTCCCTTCCAGCGAGGTAACAGATGAACTGGGCTGTGTGGCTGCTGCAAGCAAAGCCACCAGTTTGCTCGCTGATCACCACCGCCTGCGTGCTCGGTGACAGTGACATATGGGAGACAATTAAATAGCTGCCGTGGTGTCCAGGTGAGTGAAGAAAACAGATCCCCCTGTGAGCTGGATTCACACCGTCTGCCTGGTGCGAAGGCAGACACACGGCCCAGGGTTTGGGATGGAGACTCCTGCATTACAACCTTCTCCTTCACATCTCCCCAAGGACGTCATTTTGGTGTCAAGGCCCACCCTGTAGAGCCCTCTCCATTCCCCAGCTGGCATGGGGGTTTGTTCTTTAATAAAGGGTTGTTTGGTCCTTATGGTTTGGAGGCAAAAGCTTGGATCTTTAGTTTAAGCATCCCAGGGTTTCTGAGCCCCGCTGTTTCCCCCAGCCCAGCTCCACAGAATCACACGGGGTTGGAAGGGACCTCTGGAGATCATCTAGTCCAACCCCCTGCCAAAGCAGGGCCACCCAGAGCAGGTCCCACAGTGTCCAGGTGGGTTTGGAATGTCTCCAGAGAAGGAGNNGGAACTTCTTATATTCAAGTTTGTGCCCGTTTCCTCTTGTCCTGTCCCTGGGTACCACTAGTTCCAGCTCTCACACTGTAGGTGGACACGTTCAGGGGTGACACAGAGCTGAACAAATCCCCCCTCTGGGCTCCTGACAACCCAAAGGCAGGCAACAGGGAAAATTCTGTCCCTTGGGAAGCGTCATCAGGATACAGGGAAAAGCTGTGGGGATGGGGTGGGATGCTCCTGCCGGCTGAGAACCAGCCTGAAGGAGATGGGTCCAACCCCTTGCCCTCCTCCCAGCCAACTTGTCCAAGGGGAGGGGAGATGGGAGAAGCTTTCAGCAGCCAGGGAAGCATCCCTGCACCATTCCATGGCTCCTTCCAGCCATCCCAGGGGCAGAGCACTGCCTATTTTTAGCTCCCCAGGCAGCTGAAATACCACCGTGATATTCATTAAGGAAAAGCCCGTGGGATGGGAGTTGCAAGGTGGGTGAAGGGGCGAGAAAAGGGGAGGGGGGGGGGGGCTGGTTTGGTGGGACTGGGTTTGTTTTGCTTTATTTAATTGCTGGTTTGGGTGGAAAGGCAGAGCGTGGCGGGAGGCTTGGCTCCTCTCACCTTGGGAAAAGCGGGAGCACCGGACCTGGAGGAGGCTGGAAGGGAAAAAGTCAATCAAGCAGGATTTAAAAACCTACCTGCTGGGCCCCGGTGGGGGGGTGGGCTGGAGATTTTAATGTCATTCCCAGCTTGAGACCGCAGCCTGGAGAGTGAGAAAAGAGAGGGGTATCTGCTCTTCTTGGAGCCTTAATTGCTCGTTAAATCATCTGACAAATGCCTGAACTCCTGGATGGCCCCATGCTCCTTGAGAGAGGGGCTTCATCCTTGGCAGGGGGGAGGAGTATTTTTAAAAATACTCACTCACCTACTTCTTCTGGCTCTAAAAAAATTGAGGTTTCAGTGGTTCACTGTGCAAAATAGATCTAAGCCTGGGATATTTTAATTACCGTTGACTTACAAGCCTCTCCAGCCTCTGTCACCTCTGGGCTGCCCTGCCCTGCAGGGGTACAACCTCTCCCGTCCCCAGAAGGGACCCCCAGTGACTGCAGAGGAGCATCTACCACAGCAATCCCCTGCCCTGGGAGCTCAGCCCTGCTTCTGGCCCAAGCAGACCCCATAACCATGGTCAGAGATGCCTGTCCCTGGTCACTCCCCTTCTGCCCCCTCATCACTCTTTGTCCCTGGCTTCTGCTCAAAGCCTCCCGCCTTGGGGCTTAAATCCCAGGGGACAAACATAAATCTCAGTGGTGGAAAAGGTGAGGCAGCCATTTCCCAGCACAGGAATCACAGAATCACATGGGGTTGGAAGGGACCTCTGGAGATCATCTAGTCCAACCCCCTGCCAAAGCAGGGCCACCCACTGCAGGTCTCACAGGAATGTGTCCAGGTGGTTTGGAATGTCTCCAGAGAAGGAGACTCCACCACCTCCCTGGGCAGCCTCTTCCAGGGCTCTACCACCCTCACAGGAAAGAAGTTCCTCCTCATCTTTAGGTGGAACTTCTTATATTCAAGTTTGTACCCATTCCCTCTTGTCCTGTCCCTGGGCACCACTGAAAAAAAACCAGCCCCATCCTTCTGACACCCTCCCTTTGAGTCTTTATAAGCCTTGATCAGATCCCCCCTCAGCCTTCTCTTCTCCAGACTAAAAAGACCCAAGTCCCTCAGCCTCTCCTCATAAGGGAGATCCTCCAGGCCTCTCATTATCTTGGTAGCCCTCTGCTACCAGTTCCCGTCCTTCTTGAACTGGTTCCCAGTGCTCCAGATGTGACTTACACCTATTATGTCCCCCCTCCAAGTAGTCAAAATAACGTAGGGAATACCTCCCTCCTACTTGACTGAAAGCATTGGAAGCTTCTTCTGCACCAGTCATGCACAAATAACAGGGCCATGCCAGACCTCAGCCCCGAGTGGACTGGCCATTAGCAGGTTTTGTGTCCGTGAAAAGAGGGAAATTACAGCTCCAGGAGAGCAGGCGAACCATACTGATGATTTATGAATATTCACTGAGCTCACGAAGCACTCTGGGGCAGAAAACAAGCTTTTGAAATTAACTGAACTCCAAGATTCTTCGTTTGTCTTGGTTTTGAGGTGTGAGTCACCACTACTATTTCTCAGAAATGAGCAGAGTCTGTACAGAGGGCTGGGAGGACTCCTGGGCACTAAAATATGAAGTTAAGTATTCTGCAAGAATGACTTTAAGTTCATAAAGTCTTCAAAGCACTGAAACTCCACCCCATTAAGTTTTATGGGATGGTGTCTCCATATGGCAGTGAGATTTCTGCAGTTTGTAAAGATGGGATGTTCAGGGGGCTTGAGGCTTTCTCTGAGCCTTGAAATCTCCAGCAGCTTCAGTCTCCAGTGCCAGCAGTTTGGTGCCCTGCAACTGTTCAATAATTTCAATGTTAAAAAAAATGCCATGATCCCCTCTGCTCTGTTCTGGGGAGTCCACCCTGCAGGGCTGCCTCCAGCTCTGGGGCCACCAACAGCAGGAGATGGACCTGTTAGGCTGGAGCCCCTCTGCTGGGACGGGGGGCTCAGAGAGTTTCAGGGGTTCAGCCTGGAGAAGAGAAGGCTCTGGGGAGACCTTCCAGCCCTTTCCAGTCCCTAAAGAAGGGGGGCTCCAGGAAAGCTGG
>BJBW01005464.1:0-33661 GCA_004320125.1 Scolopax mira
TGAACAGTTTCTGAACAATATGCTGTTAATTTCAGAGCTTAGTTAGTTAGAAGAGGCCCAGAAGAAAAAGTAAAATTACTGAATACAAAATTAGTTCTGTTTTACCTCAAACCAGGACAGAGGTCTTTCTTATTGTGCTATAATTCAGTAATTGTTCCAGCTCTGTGCACCATGCCTTCCTTCCAAAGGGCAGCATGAGATATATAATTCTGGTAATGAACAGCTGCATAATTTAAGCTGTATAACTAGCAGGGCACTGCTCCTTATTTGTGTTTTCTTAGTAGTTGCCAAGATATTCCAAGCCTATTTAGGAATACAATCCTTTGTCTGCCTTATTTCTCGTAGATGATATATGTTGAGACTTGGTCCTGTTCCAGAGAGCAGATTTTATCAGCTGAAGTATCAGAGCAAGCTTTCTTCTCATTTTGCTTCAAAGGGCAGCAGTACAGAACTATAATGAGGTAATTTTTTTTCCCTAGCCATGAACATTCTCTATTCTATCACATGGACTTGTTCAAACTCAGTGCTATCCCCTTTCCAAGGCATGACAGACTTAATCACAGACCTATCAAAGGCATTTCCACACAACATTTCTCTCACCAAGGCTAATCTTCCAAATATTAAAAAGGTCCAGGATCTAGGCCCTTCAAGATGAAAGCTGCGTGCTGATTAATCAGCTGCTTTTTTATTCCGTTCTGGCAAGTGTTCCCTGTTTGTAAATAAAAGGTTTACCCTGGATTTCTTGTAAACTAAGGAGCATAAGGCAGCTTTGGACTAGACTCATAAAGCAACAAAGCCTTCTGCTATTGCATCCACAGGGGTAGGTTGTTTGCACTGTCGCAAATATACTTTCAGGTGTCCTGGAGAGAATGAGCTAATCTAACACAAACATCATTCCAACGTGAGAAAATTATGTGGCACCTCAAAGTTGCCTGCTTATTAATTGCATTCTCTGGCTTCCAGCAGCACTTCAATTGTTGCTTGTTTGAGGAGACCTGTCATGTCATTGCAGAAGTTCAGGTTGGTTTATGATGTGCGGCACAATGTAACACAAGTCTCTCACAGAAACACTCTCAAATTAAAGATGAATACATTTATTTATGTCTCAGAGTGGTGGCTCCCTATTCAGATGGTAAATAGGGAGTGTGAAAGAGATGTGACAGACCCAAGAAGACTAGAAATTGTCTGCGAACTGGCAGCCACTGTGGTTCACTGACAGCCTGAATTACTTTCAGGCAGCTTGGCACATCTCCATTTGTCACACTTAAAAGCTTAAGCCAAAGATACCCAATTAATACAGAGCACAGTATTTCTCTCTCCTCAAAGCTGGAACAGAAATGCAAATGTTTAAGATTCACAGTGTGCATCATGTCACCTACACATCACAAAGGGATGTAAAATAGTTGCAAGTAAAGCATACGTAGCTTAACTCATATCACACCCCCTTGGCCACTGCTCACCTCAGGTTATCTTCTATGCTGTGCACGCCACCACAGTACTATTTTTTCCAGACAATGGTTTCTCATGCAGCCTGAATCCCTTCCACTGTGAATCATGCAAACAGCTAGCACAAATAGTTGTGAATGTAACAAGTACCAGGGAATAAGCTTTTGAAGTCTCTAACTAGACCAAGAAAAGGAAACTGTTCCTTCCCCCACAAATTTTGAAGGCAAGGTGAAGGTTGCTGATTTTGAAAGTAGCAGAACCTTAATGAATCAATATCAGTTTCTGACATTATTATGTAAGTCCATCCATCACTGCACAGCAATAACAACTCTATCTTTTGCTACAACTCCATGCCAGTTTATGTATGATTTGATTTGAACTATTGGTAGTGTAGTCATGAGGGTCAGGTTTTTATAGCTCTTGTATAGACAGAATTCTTGTTGAATCACAGGGTTTCCTTGGAGAATTTCAGCTGTCCCTAAGCAAGTTTACAGAAATCTTCTTTCATCCAGATGTTCACAGAAGAGAAAAAGTGCAACAATTTCGTATACTATAAGTATATATATATATATAATAATCAAAATATATATATATAATAATCAAAAAGACCTGTGAGATGCTCCTGCAGACTCTCTAAGGCCAACTTGGATATGTAAAATAGACATGTGGAAAGCTAAACTTATAGCAAATTATAATCAAAAGCTTTGAAATACTTGTCCTTTTCAGAGTAACAGATGATGCAGATCTTAACATTCTATTGATCAATTGCACTTAGAAAATTTTGAAAATGAAATGAAGAAATAATAAGGGTTAAATAATGAATAAAGAATGAGAAAGGCACTTTCTCTGCACTCTGCTAGCTGAAGAAAGCTGCCACTGACCCCCTTCTTTGTTACTCCCCCTTGAAGCATCCATGAAAGCATTTAAAGAAAGACATTCTCAGTTACTTATCTGAGTTACTGCCTATTCCCAGACAGAACCTGCTGTTGAACTCAAACTGATAAAAGCTCCACAATTTCAAGTTTAGTGGTGTAAATAATATCAGCATTCCTGGTTTTAATTGCCAATTAACATCTCTTACCATAATTTTTCCTCCTTAATGTCATGGTATTTTTGACTACAAAGTCCAGTAATAAATACAGAAAATGAAATGTTTGCTGGCAAGGTATTTCTGAACAAATTTTAAAACTAATCATTGAGTATATTCCATTTTTCAGATATTTTCAAGCTGAAATTTGCATACATAATTTTTGCCAAATCTTCATATCTTTGCATAAATGGTAAGCAGAAAAAGAAAAAGGATAAAAAATATCAACTGTAAAGCAACATTTACAGCTTTAAAAAGTAAAAAAAAAAAATATATTTTTGTTGCTGTATTAAGCTAGAATTGTAAATTTTGAGACAAAATAGACACAAAATAAAGTATTTCTCCCCCTCCTTAGTGAAAATGTTAAGCACAGGAAAGGAAACTAAATCAAATCAAAAAAATTATAAATTTTTTGCAGAGCAATAACTATTAAATAAAGTGTTTCTAAATAAACTAATGGGAAAAATCCTTAAACTTTAGAGTGAAAAATAATTTTATACTATTCATAGGATAGTCTCCAGTAATGCAGGTGAAACTCCATGCAATTTGGGGCACATTAAGGTTAACTTTATGAAAAAAAAATCTAAATTATGGTATAATTTATTTTAACTTTATTGTTTGGGTTTACATTCTAAATCTCAGTTATGAAAAGGAAGTCATTTTTTTTGTTTTATTCACAAAATGGATTAGTGAAGGAAGAGTTTCAAGCAGTAGTATGCTTTCTATACCACTTACATCTATGCACTTTGCTATGCAAAATCTTCAATTAATTAGCCTTGATGATAGTCTTTACATAAGAGAAATGGGGATGATTGAAAATAGATCTAATTTCATGTCCAGACATATATATGGCTCTAATAAGATTATTATAGATTTCGGATTAAATGTTTTCCCTTTTATTTTAAGTAATCCGTCCAATTAGCCTAGAAGGCTAACCTGCTAAAGGTAACCTCTCAGTTATTTCATTGGCTCACGGACAGAAAATGAAAAAAAACCCACAATAGTGCCTGAGTGAGGTTGTGTCTGGGATGGTTTTCTCCTGGAGCAACATCTCCTGAAGGAATCATGCCCAGCAGGCAGGCAGCATGTTCCAGACACTGACTGGGTTGGCTCATGTAGGTGCACTGAGTTGGTCTCGTTGCCTTGACACAGTCCCAGGCACATTTATTATATAGTGAGCCTCCAAAGCAAAACCAATAAAATAAATCAAAAACTTTGTTGTAATTTGTGTAATTTTCTGCTAATAAAAAAAAAAAAAAGTAATATTAGTTGACTGGAATTATACATGTGAGCCAACCATTAAAATTGTTCATTTAATAAAAATAAACTTGGCCTAAGGGCAAGAACTTCCCCTACCATCTCTCCCCTGCTCCAAGATTTTGGTCTGCATTTGAAAACCCAAGTAACTGTATATGGCTCTCCTACATTAAATGTTACTGCTATAAATAATATCCTGACTTGTGTCACATTTTATCCAACTCTTGGAATTACTGCTTACATTTCACTGTTCTGTCAAGATTTTTCCAGAAATGCTTGATTTTTATTTTTTTTTTAAGGGAGGGGGAAAAAATTAGAAAAAAAGTTTGAGGCAACTTCCAGAAGAAAAGACTGTAATGAACTACCCTGTCACAAATACCTAGTGGAACTGAAAAGTGAAAACAGAAGATGATTCATTACACTTGTCTGCTTACAGATGATTGTTTGAAAGATCACCCAGAAGAAAAATGTCCTCCAAACCAAAAAGGTATGTCTGGTAAAGAAAACTTGTAGGACAACGGAATTGCTATACTTACTTACTTACATTAAGGAAAAACTTTTCACTGTTTAAATATTCATATTTCACTGTTAAAACACACTTTCTGATGAAAAAAGTCACATATAAATCTCTTATTTGCTGCATACACAGACAATTAGGCTCTTTGTTGTAAATAATTTTTTACTTAAGACAACAGAATTTTTCCAGTTAAATCTACTCAGTCGCACTGTGAACACTGATTATGGTATGAATCTACAATCTACAAAACAGTCTTGAGCTGTCTTCAAAGTTTCCTCTCCTCATGTCTTACATACTTTGCAATACATACTCTATTATACCCATTCTTTGCTGTAATTGCTGTCCCACCATATTTCCAGTGAAAAATAGTTCCATTAAAAGATGCAGCATGCTCTCTCAGGTTAGAATAACATTTCCTTCAGACAAAACTCGTGTTGTTATATAGGCTGAGAAGTAGTAAGGTTACATGAATTTAACTGAATCTAACTGGAGAATTTAGATCAAGGTTTTGTTACTCCATCCAAGAGAAAATCTTTATGAAATATGAGGATTTTTAAGCTAATGTAAAGTCTATAAATAATAGAAAGTATTCCCTCAATTAGTCGCTCCTGCATGAGAATGTGCTGTAGGGTATGCTCTGAATTCATAACTGAAAAGAAACTCTGCAAAGGATTTATATGAACAAAGTGCACAGTACCTCAAAACCAGCATGCTATTTTTCTTTTAAATACTGTATGTATACTTCTTTTGTCCTAAATATGTCATGTCAACAGTTATGTGTTTATTATATGCACTGCAACATTAAATATCTACTCATCTGAAGTCATCCTGGTTGCATACCAGTATACAGGAGTCAACTGGCTGTTTAATGGTAAAATAATTTTTTTTTTGCTGAATGATTTGATTAATAATACAAGGATACACAATTTAGATAGTGATTTCTTTTTAGGATTTCTGTACTTGGCTGTGACATTACCAGAATCCTCCTAAAGCTGAAGGCTAATAAGTAGTGGAATTCCTGTTAATGACAACAATAAAAAGACATATTCTGAAGGTAACACTGGCAGAAGAGAAGACATCTAAAGAGTGTTTAATGTAAATGATTACATTTCACAGAAACCAAAGAAATAAATTTAATGCAGAAAAAAATTAATAAAATTATGGATAAATAAGCACCTTAGTTCTTTTGGGCAAAGTATCTCGAACTGCTAGATAACCATCTATCTTTAACTGAAGTTCTGAATTTTAGCAAGGGTAAAATTAAAATTAGAATAAGAACCAGAAATAGAACCAAAAAAAAAAAGAAAAAAAAATCCCTTCTTTATTGAAGGCCACATAAAGCACAAGTATGTGTCTACATATAATTGCCTGATCATAATTCTACTTACAGGACACCTTCAGACTTGTGTAGGCACACATGTATGTGGAAAAGAATGACTTTCAACACATGTATATTTCTACATAAAAATAGTGAAATAAATTTAAAGGTAAAACCAAAACTAAGCAAAAGTATTGACAGGTCTTTGTTGAACTCCATCAAACTTCATGCTCACAAGTCCTTTCTACTTCAACTTTAATCATTCCATTTTGATAACTTCCCAGCCCTATACATTGCCTCATAAAATTATTGCTTCAGCAAGTTTCAGTTCTGGAACAGAACTGAAGATTTACACCTCTTTGTGATCATGTGGCGACTTATTAAAAGGTAACAGTGCTCAAATAAATTCTCCAATTGAACTATCCATTACAGTGTAATCATGACCGAGCACACAGCCCTGATCAATACAGAGGTACATAGTTGCTGTAAAACAGCTATACTAACAGGGTAAGTAATCCACCATTTTAAAGACTTGAAGAACCGACCAATTAAACACTGGATAAGGTCAAATATTATTGATCATAGACTCAAGTGAAATTCCTTTTGTTGCTTTTCTGTCTTTTGATTTTGCTTGTAATTCAACTATTATTTCCTTAAAAATACACTATTTTTTCAGTGGCTGCACTTACATAGCAATAGGATATGAGTGGTCTCACAGAACAATATAATGATGCATTGACTTGAAGATCAATACTGCTACAAAAGCTTGGAGACAGGAAAATAAAGAGGAAAACATATTTTTTCAAAATCATCTAATGGTCTAACTTCTACAGCTTTTAAACAGCAGGGTTTGACAATCTCATGAACTTTTCTAAAAAATACAAGATAACTATATTGTAGCCATTGGGAAACACTAACAAAAGCTAATTTCAGTCTTCTTCCATGGACAGTGGAGCGGGAGTCTAAAACAGTATAAGAAGCAAGAGTAAGGCACTCTTAAATACTTTTCTGTGTCCAGAACATGATAATGCTCTGCTACATTATAGTGCTGTATTTCTAATAAACACAAAAGTCCAAGATATCAGCTACAGGTTAAGTATGCTATGCATTGCTCTTTCATTCCTTGTTCTTTTGCTGCTGTAAAATCTTCAGTGAGAAGAAGCTTTCACCATTTGGAAAGCAGAAATATTAAGTATTAAAAAAAAATACTCAGATGCAAAACATAGCAATAAAGGCCACGTTTACTGTTCATCTTTTTTTTTTTTTTATCCTTTTATTGTTGGCCAAATTCACATAAAAGGCAAGATTTAATGTATACACTCTTCTGGGACATGTTGTCTGCAAAGTATTTAGGATCTTTTGTCTTCTCTTTCAGAAACCTGTAATATCATCAACATGTAGTTAATATTTTAGATCTGTTAAAAAGAGGGAATGAAAATATTCCTTCCCAGTTGGTAAGATCACCTCCAAGCTTTTTTCACTTAAGACTCTCTCTGAGCACAAAGTCCCTTTGATGAAGTTTCACAGTGGCCAGATATGCCCTATATCAAGTTCCTGAATGGCAGTCTGCAGCACAGAGAAGGAAATGGGAAACCTTGATTTCTTTGCCTTTCTGCAGTTCTGTGTGGGAGACCTACCTTTGAAGCTCCAGACTGATAGGAACTAATTGTATACTACAGCAAACTTCTGGGTTCTCTGATGCAAAATAAGCAAGAGAGTTCTGTCAATCTGACAATCATCTAGTGTCTTTTTTTTATTACAAGCAGCCAACAGTAATGCAATAGTTATTTAAAGTTCACCATAAGCTGCTATGAAGTGGTGATGAGGGCAGATATCAGTATTATTTATTTTATGCTTTTATGGTGAATTATTATATTTGGTATAGATCCATCCTTCTGGTTTGCACATTTTCCTTTTTCAAACACATTTAACATGTTGTCTTATCTTTTCTCTAGCTTTCTAATAGCAGTTTCACTTACCCCCAAATTGTTAATAAACTCCTGTTTTCTACTGCATTTTTAGTCTGCTATTAAATTAGTCTCAGTATCATATACATTCTCATCTATCCACAAGTAGAAGGATATGCTGGTGTATTTTTATCTGTTTGTCTCCAGAAAGCTGTGAACAGAGACATGGAAATATCACATATTTGGATAAATGCCACCTGGCACAAATCAGTCACTAAGTGGCTGAATATTGGGAACAGAAACAACTGGCTAAATAGAAAATCCACTTATTAGAATACAGCAGTGCATCTGACTTTCAGATTTAAGAGTGAAACAAAATATTTGTCTTCGTTACTGGCTTTGATGTTTTTTAATATTTTCTCCTTAGATTCACCTGTCTCGCTAATGTAATCTGTTCTAAGTTACCTGATGATATTCTACTTCTTTGTTTTGTGGTTGGTGGTTTGTCCATAGCAAAAGAAGAATAAGAAAAGTTATATCCTGTTTTTCACTAAGGCACTGGTACTTTTCGCAGGACTACATAAGCCACCACAGAGAATCACTTTATACAATACTTTTAAAGTTTACTTTAAGCTCAATATAAAGTAGAAACTACCATAGCTTTTCAAATATGCTGGTGTCATTTAATGTCATCTGTTCCTACAGCATACACATCCTATCTGCCTATGTATTTGTGCCAGGGTTTTCTATAGGTCAAACAGAAACAAAAGCGAGAAACCAATTACCTGAGCTAGAATGAGTGGTCTAAGTACCTGTCAAACACCTGCTTTTTTGTTTTCCTTTAAAGGAAAGCCAACTGCAAAAATCATATTCTTTTTCTTCACTCTCATACATGCATGGACTAAGCCATAGTATAGTTAGAGGTAAGCTCTAAAAAGACTTGTGCAAGGAATTAAACCCATTTTTTGAACTCTGCATTTTACTATGTGTAAAATAATATTTTTTTATCCTTGATAGTTAATTATAATGCCAATGAATGTATAAGTGAATGTATTCTGTTTATGGGACTACTTCCTTTTGGGTTGTCAAAATCTATGGTATTGGTTTCCCAATTCTAATGAACTACGTTTACTTTGCAATCATGAAAAAAATCTCCCTATACTCATCAAAACATTTCCTGATTGCTATGCAAATTCCAGCGAGTTCATATGTAAATAAATAATTTTTAAAAAAAAGAGAAAAGGAAAAAGAAATTAAAATTTTCTTCTTCAAATCCCCCCAAAGACAAATCCCCTCATCATGTGTTCTAAGTACATTGCCTCTCCTCTTAATGATTAGATGTTTAAGAAACTGACTCATTCTGTATGACCTTGATAGTTATTACTGCTTGAACTACCACAGTCATTTAACAAAGTTGTTTAAAAAAATACCTTCTAACCTGTAAAGATTTAATTAGATTGAATTTCCACAACAGATAAAGCATCTTCAGAAAAAAAAAACAAAAAAACAAACCCACAAGTTTTAATAATTGCAATTTTAATACACTTTACAAAATTATCATTAGTATTATAGCACCTACTGTGGATTGTTATTGTTTGTGGGGATTGGGAAGATCATAATTTACAAGATGTAATTATTCCTGCTAGAGACATAGTTTAATATGAGTTTTAATTCTTCAAAAAGACTGTGCATATCTTTCTGCCAATGACAACAACCAACTTTTCCATCAGATACTTAACTCTATCCCAAAGTGATTCCAAACACTTGCCCCCCCCCCCCCCCTTTAATTATTTTCGTAGGAGGAATGCATGCAAAAGAATTTTTCTTCCTTTCCTACACGGTGTAGTCTAATGCCAATTATAAAGTCCTCAGTGACCCAAAATTGGTGTTGTCAAGGGAATCAGGCATATCAGTGGTAAACTTAATTCTGTGAGAACTCTAGCTAGAATTATAGGATAGTAAGCATGGGAAAGTAAATGGAAAATGCACAGACTGCATACTTGCAATCCTTTAACAAAACCATAATCTGCAACAATTTATAGCAGCAGAGAATTTGGTTCACTGATTCAATCCAAGTGAAAAAAAAACCCAACATATCTCTGCAGAAATGTTTCTCCCTGGCTTAGCTCATCAGGTACATTGTTTTATCCACTGCTATAAACAAAGAAAAACTGCCTGTGCTCTACATACAATCCTGAAACTCCATTTGATTTCAGCAATTTCATGGTTCATGTACTAGCTGAAAGAAATTTTCTCTCAAGAAGACCATGAGCATGAAGCACTGCCAATCTCAAACATTTAAAACGCTGCGTCCAGGATCAAAATTCATTCTAGCTTATTAAAAAAAAAAAATCATATCTGATTGGTTAGATATGCCTTTTGCTTTCTTTCAGTTCTTAACTTTTCATTTCCAGGTTCATTTCTGGATCACAAGCACTAGACTATTTATTTTTGTATTAAGAGATGTATAGTCTCATCATTTTGGACTTTTAAGAAAATAACTTTCCAGCCATATGAACATGTAACCCTAAAGAACTGGCACTGCCCTTTTCCTGTAGAAAGTGCCCCAAAATAATATATTCACAAGAAAATTTCCAACACACTAAATATTTGAAAAAAATATAATCTCTGCAATGTTGTACCGATTTACATACTGTGGCCTGAATTCAGATCATCTAACTTAGAAAGTATGCCCACAAAACCAAACAAACAAAATGCTAAGCAGAATGACAATGAAGGTAGACTGCAGTCCCTCCACAGAATCCTATGGAATTCTATATTCTCTTGCCCATCCTATTGCTGATTTATATCTTCTGTGCTAACATATGCTAACATTATGCGGCTTGTTAATGTTTTGCATGAAAATAATTCACCATTCTCATTTGCTGAGGCCCCCTACTACTATTAGGGAAATATAGCAGATTTTCTAGTAAATGGCTTTACCACGTAATTATTCAAGCTATGGCTTTTTAAATTTGTCTTCTTTATGATGTATAATTCTTGTATACTTCCAATAGCAGAAGAACACCTCAGCTGAGCTGGGGGATGTGCAGGCTCTTTATATTATACATATTGCACTATTATGGGGGAGGAAAAATTATTAACTGCTCTTTATCATTCATAGAGAGAAAATAAATAAAATAAAAATAAATAGTGATGCTGCTTAACAATTTTACATAGTTTTGTCAAATCTGATTTAAAGTATAACAAAGCAAGTTTAGGCTGATGTTAAATTATTATTGTGGTAAACTAACAATTAAAAGGGCTACAACAGCTTTCACATTTGCATACTTCAAGTGAATTTGTAAGCTTTCCTTTAAATGCAATTTTAACATCGAATATGTGATTGTAGGGTCATATTCACAAATAAAAGGGCAAGTATGTGACCATTTCAATATTCCCCTATTTAATATTTCTCTAGTATAACACATTTGGCAATACTTACAGTGAGTAGTTTTTGTATTTTTTTTTTTCATTTTTCGTATTTGGTTTTATTCTTTTTACTAGAGAAATTTGGGTAAAATGCCTACTGCAGTTTAATAAGTTTCATAACAAAAGAACAAAAGATAGCGTTGGACAGAAATTAATTGGGTTTGTACCTACTTATCATGGTTTGGGCCAGGTTGGCCAACAACAAGATGATAGATGCTCTCCCTAACCTCTTGCTCCAAAGAGACGAAAAAGAAAATTAAAGAGATTTATGAGTTTAGGAAAAAACTAAACTACTTTAATGATAATAATGATAATAAAATTAAAAAGTAAATAATGCAATAGATACAATATACATAATACATACTAAACCACATCAACTTCCCAGGAACATGTCACTAGCAGGCACTTGGAAAATTCCAGACGAGACTCAGCAATGAGTAAGAACTGGATTATGGAACACACTGATCAGGATCAAAGGTAGATGAACTCACAGGGTACTCCTCATTAGATGAAACACCTTAAACAGGAGCTAAAGAAAAGGAGCCAACATGAACCTCTTTGAACCCTCAGCTTTTATACTGAGCATGGCAGATAGTATGGAATACCCTATTGGTCAGTTTGGGTCACCTGACCTGTCCATGCCTCCCCACAGGTGCAACCCCTCCACGGGATAAACAACCAGGTCAGCTGACTGATTGCCACAGCAACAAATAAGACCAATTCCCTGTTTCCCTGAATAGGAAGTTGGTTCTGCTCTACTTCAGATCAGGATGCTACTGAGAAATTGTTAACGAACAATGACCTGGATGAGGGGGCAGAGTGTGTCCTCAGCAAGTTCACTGATGATACCAAATTAGGAGGGCTGGCCGAAACTCCAGAGGGCTCTACTGCCATCCAGCGCAACCTGAACAGACTGGAGAGCTGGGCTAATGAGATTCAACAAGGGCAAATGTAGTATCCCGCACCTGGGGAGGAAGAACCCCAGGCACCTATATAAATTAGGGGTGGATCTTCTGGAAAGTACTATTGAGGAGAAGGATCTGGGAATCCTAGTGAATAACAAACTTTCCATGAGCCAGCAATGTGCCCTTCTTGACAAAAGGGACAATGGAATCATGGGCTGCACATGGAGAAGTGTGGCCAGCAGGTCAAGGGAGGTCATTCTCCTCTTCTGGGCCCCCTAGTTCAAGAGGAACATGGAACTACTAGAGAGAGTCCAACATAGGGCAACCAAGATGATTAAGGGATTAGAGCACCTCCCTTACAAGGAAAGGCTCAAAGAGCTGGGATTCTAGCCTGGAGAAGAGAAGACTGAGGGGAGACCTTATCTATATTGATCAGTATTTAAAGGGTGGGTTGAGGGGTGGTGGAGATGGACTCTTTTCAGTGGTTTCCAGTGATAGGACAAGGGGCACAAGCTGTAACATAGGAAGTTCCATTCAAATCTGAGGAAAATCTTCCTTACAGTGAGGGTGACAGAGCACTGGAACAGGCTGCCCAGGGAAGTTCTGGAGTCCCCTTCTCTGGAGATTTTCAAGACTCGGCTTGATGCAGTCCTGAGTAATGTTTTCTAGGCAATCCTGCTTTAGCAGAGGAGTTGGACTAGATGATCTCTAGAGGTCCCTTCCAACTCTGTCAATGCCGTGATTCTGTGAATAAAGATCTTTAATTTCAAAGAAATGCTGATTAAAGAAAAAAATGCAATTTATGTAAATTCAAAATGTGAAAATAGCCACGTACCTTTTCATTTGGAATTTTAATATCTCACTTTTTTTTATATATTTATTATAGTTTGCACCTACACAGTGCACATACTAGCATATTCTGTAGACACCAAAACTACAAAATTGTTTATAAGCAAAAACACAGAGACAAATAGTACTGACTTACAAATCTGCAATAATACATCTTAGTTCATAAGAATTATTCTCCACTTCATTGGTAAAAATGAAGATAGAAATAAAACCAATTTGTCTTCTGCTACATATATATATCAATGTCATCAATAAATTCGTCACGTTGAAAAGATATCATTGAAGCCTGTACTTTTTCAGTAGGAGTTGAGAGTGAAGAGATGACTGAAAAAGCTTTAAGTATTTGAATAAAAACTGGGTATAAAACCACAATGCTTTATTAGTAAACTGAATTATCATACTAAAAATAGAATCACTGTGGAAACAAATCTCTCAGAAGAGTGCTAAGACAATACTGAAGATAATAACATCAAATGCTTTAATACATATCTGTATTGTAAGAAGATGATGTAGTATCAAGTGCATTATTTATGAAGTGCTATTCATAGGCAAGAATTCAAGCATAGAATCCATGGCCACCTGATCTCTTATGGGTAGGAACACAGCATCTTGACAACCTTTCAGTGGGTATTCTTGAACACTAAACAAGGAATTTTTACAAAAGTTAAATTTTGCTTAAAGAGACAAATCTCCCTAACCCATCCCATAAAATAGGCCCCTTATTGAGAAAGCCATATAATCATAGAAAGCCATATAATCATAGAAATCTCCAGAGGACATATAGTCTATTCCTTTATGCAGGTACCATCTGTTACATTTATGGCATTCCTGACAGATGTCTCTCTCACCTACTTTTATAGCTCACCAACAATAGAGAATTTGCAATCTACTCAGAAATTTTTTCAGTGTGCTTCCCTATCGGTACTTCTAGAAGATTTTTCCTATTGTTTAATATTAATCTTCCTTGCTGCATTATTTCTTTGACTTATTCATTGTCTACGTAGAGAACAGACTTTGCAGCAGTCTGTTACGTATGTTAAAATGCTCATATTCCCTGTCATCTGCCCTTCATGACAAGTCTAATTTCTACAGTCTTTACAAGCAGATCATTGTTTTGAAATCTCTTCTTGATCTCTTTTGTACTCTTTCCAAATGGTCTGCATCCTTCAAGTTAGGGTTCTGATTAGAATCAACTGAAAGGGCTTATTTCTTTCCATGGACTATTAGGAGAGCTCAGGATTATTAGCCTCCCAAGGATAAAGTTAATCTTTGTGAAGCACTGAAGTAAATAAATTCTATTTTGTAGTTCCTTGCTAGATGTCTGCAATGTAAGGACCATTGCTCCTAAAATAGCTCCCTGACTGTTACTGTATGGTAAATCATGTGAATGACTTGTTGCTATATTCACAATACAGATGGTCTCAAAATCGACAATGATGTGGCTTTATTATGTGACTAGGTTCTAAAGTGCTACTCAGCCATTTTATTAAACTTACCATGTGGAATACTTCAGCTCAACAGATGTGATTCTCTAAGTCATGTTATGAATCAGAAAGCACTCACTGGGTACAAACTATTTGAAGAAACACTTCACTGAGAAATAATCAGGCCCTTTATCTCAAAACAGAATCGTAGAATGGTTTAGATTGCAATGAACCTGTAAAGGTCATCCAGTCTAACAGCTCCTGCAACGATCAGGGATATCTTCAACTAGATCAGGTTGCTCAGAGGCCTGTCCAACCTAACCTTGAAAGTTTCCAGAGATGGAGCATCTACCACCTCTCTGCATAACGTGTTCTATCTCATGCTGTCCTTTTGCTTATAAATGAACATAGAATGCGTTTATTTTTTTTGGTCTTTTTTCTTTTTTTGGGGGGGGTGTGTGTGTGTAACTCCATCATGTATTCTAAACCAGGGTTGATTTTGGCTCTTTAGAATATTATTTTTCTGTCATCAGGATGGAAATTCTAAAGGTCACCCACCTTTGGCTCTTAGGCAGCATGTGTCCTTATAGAATTTCTAAGGCTTTTATTGCCTCAGATAACTTTATATGTTTATTATTTACTTTACATTGCTGCCTGTAGGTCAGTCAGTTTTGGAAGACCATGGATCTACGCTAAAGATTTTATGAATAGCACGTAAGAAAGATTGTACACATACAATGGATATTACCCCTGTCCTTCTCCAGGACAGTTTGAAAGGCACTACTACAATATATCAAAATACTTGGGCAATCCATAAAAATATATGACAGTTACAATTTTTCCAGTTGTGTAGCAAAGGCATCACTCATAATAGTGAAAAAACAGTGTATGTCCCTAAAAAAATAAAACAGTTGTGCCCTTAGGAGTCTTTTCTGAACAACAGTGAAAATATTGCTAGCTATAAAATTGGTGAGCAGGTTCTGTTCTCTCAGTACAGAACCAATGAAGATTAATTGCATTCAAAACGAAACATCCAAAAGACCCAGCATGGAAACATGCAAACTCAGAAACCCAATATGTACAAAAAGGAGAAGTTACTAGTACACTCCCTTTTGCTGGCTGGCTGTTGCAAAAGGTTACCTCTGGAGACTATCTCATGTTAGATAAAGGTTAATAAAGGTTAGGTACTCAATGAATTCAATATGAATCTTTCAGCTGACATCAGCAGCTATTGAATTCAGCCTAGAACAAAAAGGACTGTATGAGGGCATCTTTCCGAGAGTTTTCCTTTTATTATCTTAAAAGAAATAGCATTGAGAATAACAGAGGTAAAGATGCTCTTTTATGTATCTCCTGGATGAATAAAGCTCTAAAGTAATATTGATAAACTAAGAAAGCAGAAAACAATAAAGCATGTTATTTCCTCGTAGCTGGTATTAATGGCAAGTTATAAATTCAGTAACACGCGCTTCTGCTTCAGTGTTTCAACCAAGGTCATCTTATGCAAAATGGAACTCGCACTCCAGATGCTGAAACCAGGTGAGTGTTTATTAATCTCAAGATGTGTTGCTTATAAGGGGTTAGAGCCTTCATGACTGCTATACAGTAGATCTCTTTATGTTGAGCTAATGTGTAATGCAAAAACAGGTGCATTGTCATTGTACAGAGCATGCTTTTGATACTCTGCCACACAGAGAACTCACAAATCCATATCACAAAGGAATGAGGAAAAATACAGTCTTCAGTAAATTTAAAACACACATTTCAAACTAAAAGTCTTGGGTGATTTGAAAAGCTACTGAAAACAGCTTTATCTCATATACTTGAATAGTATTTTAATCTAAGGAAAAGTGTTTAATGTAAATTGTCGAATATGTTGTCATCCTCTCTAATTGCTACCCTACAAACGTATTTGTTTGAATTTATATTCTCAGGAAGCTTGAACCTGACACCTCAAATAATTATCTCACCTTTGTTAAAGTTGGATTTTTTGCCTGCAACTGAAAAATCTTTACATGTAACACCCCCAAAAGGTAAGTTAGTTCTTTGATATTCTCTGATCAGAGAGAGTCTTTGAGAACAAGCTGAAGACAATTGTTTCAAATGGGACTACCACTTTGCTTTCTCAAATACTCATGTTAAGATCTTATATATTCCTATACTGGCTACTGATGAGATAATCTACTTAATAATATACCCCCACTGTGTGTTTCTACTGAATCAATACAAGTCTCAATCTACACAAAAGCACCACCAGCATGTATTAAGCAGATAAAAACTTCATTCTCACAATGGGTTTCTCAACTGATGTGAAGAATGGTGGGCTAATCTCATAGCTTCACTCCTAGAGTCCTCCATTTGTTCCGAATTTTGCATTTTACGAGTAAATGTGTATAATTCAAACCAGTCTTTCTTCTGCATAAATTGAAGTATACTGTGCAATAATTTAATAAGTTTGAATTTAATAGATGGATGAGGATTGTATAGATGAATTTTCCATAATAGAACATATACTTTTCACTTTCCTTATTAAGAATATCACTTCACAATGCCAGATTTGAGAAGATATCTGCTTAGAACTTGAAAATAGTACTCATACACACCTTGAGGCTGTGTTACTAAATGTGTCTCACTGCTCAGATAGGCTTCAAAACATTGGAATTGATAATTATAGTTCTGCCCCTTCAGAAAAGTTATACTTCTTGAAGAAAGTTGTGAATTTGGAGTTGATATTTTAATGCCTTTTACACTGATTTTTCACTGAAGTAAACTGTAAGTTTCAATCTTTTAACAGGTAGATTAATTTTGTCATAATGGATTGTGTATCTCCCTTTCAGGTTCCAGAGACCAGTCTCTAACCTCTGTCCATATCCACAATAGGAAGAGGAGCCAGAGGAGTGGTCTAGTGAAGTACCAGTTAGTACGAGGCCCTTACAAAAGCTGCTGGGTGGAGGAGAATGGTTATTTTGAATTATAATCTGTCTGGATTATAACCTCCCTACTTGAAGTGATGCTTGAAGCTCCACAAGGGTCCAGCGTTTGGTTCAGGTGCCTTATCCCACTAGGAATAAGAAAGCATGTGGTATGTACCTGCTAGAGTTTAGTGCTTTCTGAAAGACGTCTACCTTACAACAGAATTGTGTGCACTAAAACTGCTCTGCAGATCAAAACAATGCAGAAAAAATTGAACAGAGGAATTGCTTTAAAACAGTACAACTGATTCAAAACAAAATACTAAGCAGCTATACCTGCTGAAGAATCACAGTTAATTTTTATCTTCATCTATGCAGACAACAAATAATTAATAGTGACCTTCACCTAAGCAGGAAATATAAACCTTTTCTAAGCTGAAGGTCCTGTGTCCCTACTTCTGAAGGATTATTCAATCCAATATGATCAATCAGGACACTTTATTAAGAGAAATAATAAAATTATATGTATTCAATATAAGAGCAATATGATGTATTTTTTTTCTCCCATCTTTTCTAGTATTTTCAAGTTACACATTTCATAAAAAATATGACCTCTGTCAGCTATAACCATTGGTAATATTGTCAGGAAAGTACAAAAACATCCCAAGAAGACTTCACAAACAGAGTGTATTATGAGGTGAGTAACAAACCCCAAATTAGCACATAGTTCTGTGAGACTAAAGTTTGAAAACAAAATATACTTTGTATAGGTTATTCTCATTCCTCTTTTGCTCAAAGCATTTAAAGGTATACAAAAGTAGCAATGAGGTGCTAGATATTCTTGAGAGAGAAAATAGATTGCTACAGGAGTAATGTCATGTCCCAAATCAGAGCATGTCCTTGTCCCATAATCTCATACTTTACACAAAGTGAGCAGAAATCTTCTCTTCTGCCACAAATATATGACGTGGTCATACCCCCATAGAACACTGCAAGTCATTAAAATGAGAAGAGCGAGCCTTTTCTGACTAAGGCCATCGCAAGCGACATGTTGACACTGCTCTTGCACTATTCAAAATAACTCTGCTCTTTAAAACCTTTTTAAATCACTCTAAACCCTTTTTAAATCACTCTACTAATAAAAATATATTTTTGCAATGAATATTAATGTTCTTTTTAAAAAGCATGTTCATGTTCAGTGTCTGAACTTTCCTGGTCTGAGTCTTCAGACATGTTTTGTTCTACCAGTCTCCCCCAGTCTAAATGAGGGTGGTGGTGTAGTTTTGGGGAAGGCGTGGGGGTTTTTTCTTTGCTTATCTGGGTTTGCTGTTTCTTTACTTTGTTTATCAGATTAGTACAACTATAGCAGGATATGATATTGGAAGGATTTCTTAAAGTCATAAAGAATCGTGGTTCAGGCAGAGTGCGATCAAAGAACTAAGCTGACAACAATTAGTGGGAAAAAAATAAATTTGCAAAATTTTCAGCTAGATTCAGGACATAAAAAGCACATCACCCTTTGTACTCCTTGCATATTTAAAACTTTCAGCACTATGAACCCTGTTACCTTTGAGACAGACAGTAAAGCAGATGCATTACTGAAGTTTTAAGCAGATTTCCCCCTGTATAAAAGCAAAATTCATTGGGGAAAAATATTAATAATATCATAAATTTTTTCTTCCCACTGCTATAAATTGCTAAGGATTTTTATTTTATTTTACTACAAGTTGTGGAGATATAATTGTCATAAACCTAACCCAGTAAACTATCTTTATTGGTGCAAGTAACCAAATAAAGTTTTTGCAGCAAAGCTAAAATATTAGTTGATATGAACATCAGCTGGAATCTTAGCACCTCCCTCCTTGTAAGAACTTTAACACAGATGGTAAAGGGAGTATGTTTAAGGCTTTTATGGAAGTAATGATGAGTTCAGTCATACAACAGACTGCAATAGGATCTTATGTGCAGCATGATTTTTGTTCCCTGATGCTCATAACTGAAAGAATATATTTGTGTTATATGAGAAAAGAATTAAGAACAGATACTTTTTGACCAGCACATGAAGTTGCTAAATTATCTGACAGACAGAGGTGAATTACTAGTGTACACTGAGAAGTCAGCAGTATGAGAAGGAAAACACAATTGTCCAATAAAGGATTAAAGTGAAAGGGGGTGGGAAAAAAAAAAGAAATCTCTGTCAGGGAAAAAAATTTGCATTAAGGAAGACCAAATAGCAATATGTTGTTATAGCCTTCGAACGTGCAATTTGCAGATTGATTTCCCTGTTCTCTTTGCATAGTAGATGTAAAGATTATGCTGAAATCTAGGGAAATTTGATTGTACGTGTGCCAAAGTGAATTGAGAACTTGAGTCAAATGCCTGCCCCTGTTCTAACAAATTCAAAATGAGAAAATGGCTCTGCAAGGCATTTCTTCGTAAACGTATCCAACTAATTTTGCAACTATGCATTTTAAGAGTGTAGTCATGCAGGATAAGTCTCCCTCACTAATTTGGTTTGTTCTTACAATGTGACTGAATTTGTCACCCATGTCCTTATGTCTCTCATCTCTTTGCTATCAGTGCTGTTTGTTTTGTTCTGTTTTTTTAATTACTCACTGCCCCTATTTCTGGCTCATGTTTAGAAAGCCTGTGGCAGTTCCCACAACAGAAGGTAGAATTACTGTAAACCCTTCCTACCCCTATCCCTCAACAAGAAACATTTCTCAAATGCCACCCATAGTCTTCCTGATTGATAGATGTACCACCTCTGGAGCAAAACTTGCCACTGCTATTCCTCAGTCATCTTGTTTATTTGGAGCAGTTGGCTTTCTCCCTTCAGATACTTGTCAACATTTCCGGAAGATGTTTTAACTGGCACATTGTCAGCTGACATATCTAAACCAGGAATGCTGAATAGCTGTGAAAGATGTGACTCCCAAACCCAGCAAGACTCAAAGCACTGGAAACTGAAACAAAACCCTTAAGAGCATATGTTACCCTACTTACAATGAAGTTTTTGTGACATCCTTTTAATTGCAACCATATGACACTTGCTAGTAAGCCAGAGGCACTGAATATGAGTGAAAAAGTTCTCTATGTGAAGAACTAAGCTTTGAGATTTCAAAGGTACTTCTAAAATAGATGAATATCTTCACCCATGATACAAAAATAAACAAACACACCAAGGTTTTTTTTTTTACCACATGATTTTGACAGTGCAGTTCTATAGAGTGGGCACATATATAAGGGATTCCTGGCATAATCTTAATACTGGCCAGCAACCAGACTTTTGAGAAGATACCATTAGTGGAGTGCCTGTTTTGTGAATAACCTGGATGGGTGTGAGCAGAGTTAAGTATACAGGATTCTTAAAGGAGGAGGCAACATGATGAATTACTTTTAGTAAGTGTCATGGGTATGACATTCCAAAATCCATTAAGTCTAATGCTAGCCTTAGCTATGCACATGTTAAAGTAGTCTTCCACTGCATACCTGTGAAGTTAGTCCATGTTTCATCTAGAATAAATGAGAATTTGTTTATACTTAGACCCTCAAACATTCTTTCCTCTTTTCCATTTCTTTAAAACATCCAACACAAAGTTTCAGCTAAAGTACACTACCAAAGTATGTTCTTTTTTTTTTTTTCACCATCTCCATTTCTCTCTTTATCTATTGCTAGACCCAAACACACTTTATGGGATGTAGGTAACAGTTACCAAAGTAATTTATTTTGTGATAAGGTATCAAGCTCCAGAGTGGTTTCCATTAGCATGTCTTGCTTACACTAAGAAATCAGAGTGAGATGACAAGCTGAGATACATAATTTCAGCAAAGTGTGATTAATTTCTAAAACAGTATTGCACATTTGTACATTCTTAATCTTACAAGAGCATAAATAATAGCAAGGTATCAAATGAGAAATGCTAGAGTGAAAAGCTGCAAAGATATAAATAATTAATTAAAATTAAACGCTGTGTATGCTAGATTGCTCTCACTACAGCTACCTGAGTTTAGCCTGGATATAATTCAGTCCCTGAGTCAGGAAAGCATTTAAGCATTGTTAGCATGTGCCCATCTTCAAGCATGTTCTATAACAGCCATTAACTTCTGTGAAACACAAGCTTAAAAAATATAATCATGTGATTAAAGATCTATATTGAAAAGAGAAGCTTCTTTAAAAGGCCCACGTACCTGCAAGTGGTGAAACTGAGAGAACTCTAGAAATGAGAGTAAAATACAAATGGTATTAGCAGCTCAATGCCTAAAAAGCAGAATAGAAAAGAGAAAGCAGCTACTATAAGCAGAGTTTATGGCATATTCAGGTTTAAAAGTTTTGCCTTAAATAACCACATTTCTCAAATACTCATGGTTAGGAAGAGGCTTCCCTTATGCTTGTGTGCAAGTCTCACAGACTTCTAAGTGTGTGTTTTCCTGTATACAGATTCCTGTCTTATTTTATTAACTGGATAGTATAGGCAGGAATAAAATGGTTCTCCCAATTATGTTCCCATGCTAAAGACCCTGATTACACTGTGGTTTCCTAAGGGCTCTCAGGAAAGAACAAATCTGGCAAAACTACTGTCTACCTCCTAGTGAAAAACTGCTAACTGTTGCAGCCTCCCATTTCTAAAGGATCCGAAAAAATGTTGTCAGCTTGAAACAACACAAAGGTGATGAAGAGTATGAAAAGAATGCCCAGTGGCTTTGAGAACAGCAAAGGTAGGAAAGAAACTTTAGTAAGACATGATCATCCAGTCATGACAAGTATTTTTGGGGGGAGCTGATATTGAGAAAAGCAGAAGACCTTGAGACTGTCTGTGGCTCATACTGGAGTTGGGTCTGCAGAAGGTTAAAGGATTTATCCTTTGCACAGTAGAAGAAAATGAACTGCCAAGGCATGAATTATTTGCCCAAAATTGGCACTGGAAATCCATGTGAGGGAGGAAACTGAATACACACCAACAGACACCCAGGATAGCTACAAAAACTGAACCATTTTTCTCTGGAAAAAATGGACTTGTAAAAGTAAGACAAAGATTAAAATAAAATTTTAAAATTAAAGGAAAGCTAGACATCAAATATTTTACTAAATAATTAAAATTGCATCAATAATTCTATATATATATGCAAGTATTGCAAACAAAAAACAAAGACAAAGAGGGAGAAAATACTAGAAACATGCAAAGAACCAGAGAGATTAATTTTAATGGTAAAAGTTAAAATAGAAATAAAAATAAACTGGGTTAAAAATCAGACTTTTACATAGTAATGGGATAAAATCTTCCTGAATATAAATGACTGATTTGCTGAATGAACTGAACAATTCAGAAGATAAATTGTATACACACTTTCTAGAAAGCCCTTTCAAAATACATGGAAAAGATGATCAGGCTGAATGTCAGAAAACTATTTCCAAGTCAAAATTAAAAATAAAAATAAATTAAGAAAATTGATGTTTGGAAAGAATATAGTATGCAGAACCAAACTGCCAAACCTGAACATTCTGGTCATGAGCTGCTCTGTGTGGATTGATATAAAAAGGTACAACAAACAGCAGAAGAGAAAAGTAATTCATAATTTTAGATATCAGTGTGATTCTTCTTACCTAACTGTATGTGTGTAACAGTGACATCAGTTAGTGGATAGTCACTGCAAACTGTTACCTTCAAATGGCAATTCCTTCCTTTCCAAAATTATTTTCAGAGACAGGCAGTATCAATTTCCCCTGAAGATGCCTATTTCTTTCTTCTGATGGTAGAAGGATCCTGACTAGGTTAAACTTAGATGACAACCATTTATACATCCAGTGTTAGATGAGATTAATTTCACACTGTTGTAGATTAAGGACCTTAGAAAACCTAACTGTTTCAGAATTTTTTCCATTGTAGATAATAATTCAGTTGATTAATTTAGGCCAGGTCATAGTTAAATTAGAACTAGGGCTCAACAAAGAACTTGGCATATTTTTCCAGGAAGGCAGATTAAAACATCTCAGCAAAACCTGATCTGTTTAGAAATACTTTTCAGTATCAAAATAGCTTAGAAATCTAATTTACTTGCAGAAATGGATATTGTTACTGCAAAAACCCTAAGTTTTTCCTTGTCCGGAATCTGGTGACTAGGCACATAATACCAACACTTCATGCAAGTGACACATCTGTAAGAACGGGTACAGACAAAGGTGAGCCCATCTGTAGTAGTTCTGATACCAAAAATCTGAATCACTTTCCACAGGAACTGTCCTCTATTGCAATACAGTGAGCCAGCAATGAATTATCTTCTAGTAAGGCACCTGAGAAGGTATCAAGTAATAGGATGAATCTAAGCCTTATTTTATAGGCAATCCTATCTGTAGACAACTTTTAATCCATTAAGAAGCTTTGCTGAAAATAGGCTAACCATAAACATAATTTTCCTTCTCTAAACATGCTAATTTTTCAGCACCTCATTCCCTGATTATACGAGAAAGCACTCTCTTGGTGTTGTCTTGAAAGAGTTAATACTTCAAAACTTACTTTCTATAAACATTTTTGTAAGGAAGGAGCAATTTTTCATTACAATCTCATAAAAGATTCACAGTGCCCTTGGAAATTGATTGGTTTAAAGCTCAGATTTTTTTTTTCTTGTTATGTTACCTAAATTACAGATGTTTTCTCATCTCAGTCCTTATCTGCAGATCAAGTAATCTGAAATAATCTGTGGTGAAAATCAGAAATGGAACAACTTTAGTGAGTTACGTCAGAACACTGAACTAGATCATTTGTTTCACACCCATTTGCTATGATTCTGTAGATGAAGTATGCGCAAAGGCTTCAGATTAGACATTTTCCTATTTGAACAAAATAATTTTGTTAAAACAGAAACAGGGGAAGAAAACCACTGGAGTATTTAATAAAATAAAATAAAATAAAATAAAATAAAATAAAATAAAATAAAAAGGTTCTTCTAACTTCAAATATAGAAAAATCCTTATTATGAAATATGTGGGAAATGAGCATCAATATTTAAATAAAGGCTTGTGATATTTCCAATTTACTCAAAGACATAATTTTGAACTAGTGTAATTTATTGTCACAATGGAATTACTTCCATTGTGTTTTACTATTATTCGCATCATCTTTTCCTCATAACGAAAGGATCATCAACATCCATTTGTTGTCTTCCACAGAAAACAGAATTTTCATAATGGAAAGCAAGGTTTTACAGGCTTTTTTAAATTCCTCCTACACACAATAGAGACGTGACCTAAAGCATCACATAGATTAAAGTAGTCTCAATTAGTCTAGTTTTGAATTCAGTTAAATGTTAGCTTTCAGCCTAATAAACTGTTTAAATAACAAATTCTTAGCTATCAAACTGGGTTGATATCTCTCCACAATGTATTATTGGCAATTACTGGTCAGTAAAAGTCTGAAATATACTATGAGCTCAGCTTTCTGGTAGAAAGGTGAGCCTTAGCTGCTACCCTGCCTACTCCCATCCACGTGTGTGTTCAAACACAAAAGTAAATGAAGTGCACAAACTGAAGAGTTCTCTCTAGAAAAACTGAACCATGGTTTGGAGAAGGAATCCATCTTAAATTAGCAACATCCAATAAGACTAACAGAGAAAGGACAGAAACTTTTTGTCCATCACCAAATATTTCACTCCTAAAAATTCCTAGGGAAGCCCCAACCGTATTCACTCATATCACTATGTTCTGAAGGTCTGCTCAAAAAAACATCAACATAATACTAATCTTTCTAAAATACTGCAATACATTCATCATCACATATATTCCTAACTGTACTGCTTTATAATCTGCATCTTCTAATTATTTTCACCCTTTTGCTCTACTTCCATTTTGTACTCCCAAAATCTCTTCCAGCAATGAATAGATTTTTACATAGGACACTAAAAATATGTGACCTAATGAAGAAGCTGTCCTCTAGTAGTTAATCTTCTTTAGCATTGGAATTTCACTTAAAGGTAGAGCTCTTATTTCTGATGCTTAAAAAACAATTAGAAAAAAATGGAAATTAACTTCCATTTTCCCCTGCTGGAGAATGCCACTGAAGCTGTACAAAGCATTTACATGAATGTCACTGAAGCTGTACAAAATGTATCACCATTTAGCTACAAATAATCCATACCTTCGAGTCCAGCAGGTATTATTAAAAAAAAAAAAACGGATATGCTGATTTCCACTGCTTAGGCTTTTGGGTATTTGTAAAATTGCTTTTCTTGCTGATTCACAAGAACTTAAAATTCAAACCACTGTTAAATAATAATAAGATCTGTCATAAGCTTGTCAGAATTTTTTGCACAACTTTAAAAAGAGAGGTGAAAATCTATCTGCAACATATTACTGGCAAGGTCATACAATATACAACTATGTCCAATGACAGATAAATTGTAACTTCTATTGTTATATAAGATCAGCAAGAGCATAGCTCTGCATTTAGTAGCAGATATTTTGAAGAATTCCCCATTGAATTGTTCTGCTGACTTCTGTCTGAATCAGTTACTGCTGCTGGCTATTCTGGGTACATTCTTAAATTTTGTTTTTCTCTCTCATATATAAGCACTTCCAATGAAGTCCTAGTCACTGCAAGTAACATCCATCATGTGTTGTTTACTTTGGCATGATGATCCTTCCTCATCATGCCCTTGTTCATCACATTCAATCTTTTTATCTGGACTTAGATTAGACAGCACTTCTGGGCAGAAACCATGTGTGTCTAAATGCTCATTATAATAAGACCTCTGAGCACTTGTGTTTTCAATTATGTCTTCTGAATGTTCATGGCCATGGTACTTTAAAATACCACACAAAATCAGATGTGTTCTCTACCGATTATCATATATTTTTCTACTGAACCACATTTAAAAAGTCAAATAAAACGAAAACACAACAGTGTGTGTATCATATGGATAGAAAAAAAAAAAAAATCTCCCAGAATATACCTAAGGCTGCACATATCTGAAATAAACAGTAACCATGACGAGGCTTCTGAAGGGCTGTAGGCTAAATGTGGAAATTTATATGAACATGTTCGCTTTTTTATGATACTCTAATATACATGTCAAAAGGTACAGAGTAATGAGTATGCAAATAGTTATCACAGATCATACACTACTTAAACAACAGCTAAGAATAAGCAACCAGGGAAAAAATGTTAAAACCCTCAGAGGTCTGAGAAGTAGTAGTGACTTTGTACTGGTAAGGTGTAATGAGGTGACAGAGAAAAATGCAAATAAACCACAATTCATAAGATTTAGAAAAAAGTGTATGAAAACTGTACTTAGTGTACTAAAGCCAGTGGATGCAATTAGGAAATTATTAGGAATCTATTCATAATTCTTTGTTATTTCCCTCAAAAAACCTAGGAAAAAAATCTGAAAAATAGTCTTCATTAATCCAATATTACCTTCCTTGAGTTTTACATGGGACTAATAGCAAACTTATAACAAAAACTGGAGTAATTGGTAGCAACAGGACCTCACAGTTTTTCTGAAGAGCTAAGTCATAAGAAACTTGCTCTTTCTCCAGACACTTGCAAGTGCTTCAGAAGTTGTTTCAAAGCAATATTAATAGTTCTATGAGTAATTGTTGCTAGAGGTAGACTGAAAATGGACCTTCCTGGGAACTGTAACTGTGAATGTTACATTCTTTTTCTCTGTATAAGCAAAAGTGGTTAGATATTAAAAATATACTTCCCAAGAAAGCTGAATTACACAGAAATGCTCATTCAAAATGTGTTTCTGGGCTACATTTTTAACTCCTCTTTATAGGAAAGCATATGGAAATAACTTTGCTGAAAAGCCCCAAGGAGAAAGCAGAGCACAAAACTGTGTGTTTAAATGAAAATGGATTTAAACTTGAAATATTGGAATTGTTGTCATTCAATACTTTGCAGTATAAGAATATTTTATAAAGGCTTTTCAGATCCTCCAGTAAAGGAATAATCCATCTCTGATTCATATAACAGTTGTTAGCTCATAGAGTTCAGATGTAAGTGTGCTACACTCCTTTTCTCTCTTATTTCTGGCACCAGGAAACAATATAATTACACCCAGCTTTAAGATCTGATCAGTGTGCGACCTCTGTTTTTCCTTTAAATAATAACTTCTCTACAACTCAAGCACCCATCTTCTGCTGCAGTTAATCTAAATATATTCAAATAAATAAGGGAGCAAAGGAAAACAGTACTTGTACATTAAAAATGAACCATATTCTCTGGCATTTACCCACTTAATAGAGTGATATTAAAATAAAACATAAACTCCTGCTGTGCATGCACTTTATTGACATAGTTTACCATATGCTTATCTAATGATTCTGCATCAATATTTCACTCATATGCCAATCTCCTACTGCTCAATTAAGGACATAAATTTATGTACTGATGAGTGGTTCAAATCCTTTTCATGTGAAACACCTAGATAGTCGTATTTCTAGAACAAAATGGTCCATGAAGCTCAAGATGGAACATACAATAATGAGGAAAAGTTGACTGGTTTATATTTAGAAAAGACTTGATCCAGAAGAGATTGAAGAAAAGCAGAAAGCTAGCATATGCTGTGCAAAATACCCAGATACCAAATACCAAATATAAAATACCAAAGATCTTCCCACAGAATTCTTTGTCAATAACGTATCAATAAATGCATCTATCTGACTCTGTTAAGTACAAGTAGCTCAAAATAGTGAAAATAAATGACCAAAATCCCCAAAGACCTCCAAAAGAGTAAGCAAATTATATTAGAAACAAAAATAAAGGAATAAAAAGTTTTCAAGTGGTTTTTTTTGATACAGAAAAGACAGCAGAACAAGCCTTTAAGGCTATGACTTAAATATCCTGGGACTATTCCCTAGTGTTGAGATCACCAGCATGGGAAATTGTGATGCTGATATTAACTTTTTTGTTGTCCAGATTTGTCAGGAATCTGTCTGTGCCAGAAGCCAGGACAAGGCACATCTGAGCTGCCTACTGGGGATGGTCTCTGGTCTGTTCTGCCTACTGGACTGCACCCAGGAGCTGCTTGGAAGAGTTTTATATGGTCTGGGCCAAAACCATGTGAGGAACAAATCTAGCAATTTAGTAATGTAGACAATTCAGTTCCAGTGGCTGGAAACATTTCTTGGAGCTGTTTTATTTAGTATAAATATAGCCTATATTGTCACTAGAGATTTGCTATTGATAGTCAAGTTATGTGGAAGGTATTTCAATGACATGTTTATGAATGACAGTATAAAACCTTAATATAAAAGACAGATCTCTTAGGGAAGCATTGAACAGATTTCACTTCTTATGAAGCAATAGCTCTCTATAGAACACAATCATGAAAAAACACCTGAAACCTCTACTAGTATGAAATGCACAAAATAAACATGGAAAGCTTTATGAAATTGTACAGAGAAAGATATATTGTATTTAAAATAATATGTTAAATACTTTATTATTTTTTATATTGATTATATCATTAAAATAATAAAATTTTAAAAGTATGCATTTATATCAACAATTTCTGAATTCAAGATACACTGAATGGCATATTTATAGAAACAAACAAAAAACCTCTTTAACTTCAGAGGCAATTACTTTAAGGTATAAAGTGTCACGCTGACAGCAGTATTACCAATCATAGCAAATATATACCAACATGTCTGGATTTACAGGCTAGTCCACAGGCTTGTCAGGCATGTCTTATGTAAAATATATTAAGTACAAATTCTATTGAATTCTTAAAAAAACCTCTTAGACTTCAATTTATGAGGGAATTTATGCACCAAATAAAAAGTATTGTTAAAGTATAATCCAACTATGAACATTTTTTTATTTATTTATAAGGAAACTTCCAGGTTGATGAAAAATCAAGAATAAGAATCTGATAAAAGTAACATACTCAACATTGTAAAATCCCACCAGAATCACAGAATCACCTAGGTTGGAAGGGAACTTTTAAGATCATCTAGTCCAACCAATGAGAAAAAAAAAAACACCAAAAAAACAAAAAACCAAAACCCACACCACAACCCACACCACACAAAACACCACCCAACATTAATCCATATCCTCAAGCACCATGTCAACTTGTCTCTTGAATGCCTCCAGCACCTCCCTGGGTAGCCCATTCCAATGTCTGATAACCCTTTCAGTAAAGAAATATTTCCTAAGATCTAACCTGAGGCCTAGGTTATAGAGCCTATATATTTATATAGAGCTAGAAGGCCCTATACAAATAATAAAAACACTAGCTAAGGAAAAACCCCAACAAAACAAAACCCTAAAAAAAAGCGCAAATTGATTACTTGTGGCATGGCATTATAAACAGAAGATTTAATTTAAAAAAAATTATTTTGCCTTCTTAAGTCCAGATAAATGGGTCTAAGTTTGGAAATTCCCGCTCCTTTTCTTCACTTCCCTCAAAACAAAATAAAACAAAAAAAATCAACATAAACCTACTTCTTTATAAATATTTAATTCCTCTCTTTGAAAAATAAAATGTCTTGTTTATTTTACATTAAAAAAAATGAAAGCAACCTTTCTTTCTATTTACAGAATAAAAAAAAAGTAACAAGTCCTTGGCCAAGTTGTCTACTTGTAGCTGTGCTATAGGACATGCAGAAATTCTGTTTTGACCTCTTTTAACTTCTAGAAAATAAATGGGACAGCACATGTTCAATCAAAGTTATTATATTACCTGAGGCTTCCCCATCAATTCTGCAGCTGCTAGCTGGAAAGCAGTGAAATGAGGTCATGAGTTTGAACACAATGACTTCCAGAGCTACAAAGGCACTCCTGGATGTTCTCTCACTGACAAAGTACTTCTCCTTTTGTTCATATATTTGAGTACCAGCAGATAAAATTTGTTGTGCCTGTTACTAACCTGATTTGCTCTGAACATTTAAGACATGGTAGAAAGAAGAAGATTTTGTCCATCCATCCATCCTCACTGCCAAATATGCAAAGATAACTCTAAAGAGTTTACTTAGTAAATCTAGTCTGACTAGTATGCATGCAGAAAAAACTGTGTATCATGTGAACTGCATACATGGCCTGACACATGCAGCTGGAGAGTGGTTGTCTGCAGTCCATGTGATCAGTTCTTGAGATCCGAGGCATGAAAAGATAATGCAATGCTGAAAACTAAGTTGGAAATGTGTAAGTATACTTCACTCAGTGATCTTGACTATGTGCAAGTCATAATGCCATCTTCAGGATTATGTACTGAAAATAGCAAACAACTTATTCTCATCTATGAAATAAGTTTAAGAACAAGAGGAGACATTTCACTTTGTCAGACATGAATACACAGGGATGTTGAGGTAGGATCCCAGTTTTATTTGTAACATGGTTAAAAGGAAGTTTGCAAATTTTATAGCTATTAAAAGTTACTCTTGTAAAGAGAGACTGGTTTCTCAGTTGTAATTTTTAAGTTCTTTATAGATGACAAAAAGACCTTGTCAGCAACTAAATACTGCTTTCAAGTATTCTAGCACGTACTAAAAGTTTTTATGATACAGCTTCTAAATTAGAGAAATTTGATTGTGTATGTGCTTGAGTTTCTGGCATCACTGAAAGACTACCTGACAACAAAGAACCAATGGCAATTAATTTGGTTATAAACATAACTTTTATCTAAAAACACCCTAGGGTAAAGCAGAATAAAAATGAAAAAAGAATTGTAAAGGCACAACCATGCTCAAATAACTGACTTCAAGTCTTGCTTTCAGGAAATAAAATGATTACATCCTGATTCAGTTATTTTTTTTTCTGGAAAAAAAAGAAAAAGAAAAAAGAATCTTTTAAATATTTTTAGACTCTAAAGGAATGGCAAAATTTGTCAAAAAAAGAAAATGTTTTAGTTGTTTGAGGAATATCATGTAGTTTAAAAATACTGGGTTGTGTGTTTGTATGCTGCAAAAATTTTGCTAAGAAATAGTCTGTTTTATCTTAAAATCCCAGCTTTTTTAATTTATTTAAAACTTGTTGAATTTACTTAGTCCATTCCTACATCAAATGGAAAAAATATTTTTCTTGTGTAAACAGACTCAGGCAGATTGTAGAAGTCCATTAAATATAATTTCTTCTAAGGCTGAGATTTAAATTAATTTCAATTATATGCATAAAGAGTTATGAACTGAAGTTCAAAACTGAAGTTCAGAAAGCAAAGATATATTGAAATGCATTAAAACCGATAATATGCACCAGTTAATACTAAGTCAGAGCTGAAAATAAGTGAGAGCAGTGAGAATTGTGAGAGCAGTGGAAGTGTATATGCAAGAGAAAAAAAATACATTCAATGGTAAGGGAAATTAGGTTTTTCTTCATCATCCCTTAGAATAAAATAATGTTCCATAGGTATTATTGTTGTTGTTGAAAGATGGTTATCAAGTACTGCCCTACGAAGGTGCCCAAATTGAAGACTGATTTAATTTATAATAGAACATTTTAAAAGGGAGAAAGTGGTATGGTTAGGGACTACTTTAATTTTCATAACAACATTATGTATCAAATTATTACTTTCTTGTAGGTATCCTTAAAGAACATGTGCAAGGGTTCTCTGTTTACTATCATCGGTCAGATGATAGTAGATCACTGAAAACTAAAAAATGTGCCTGTTTTGAACCAGCCAGCAACTTTGCTTAAGCTATATAATATTATGTGTCACCATTATGCTAAGCAGAGCAGGGGCCTCAAAAGCACACTGTAGAAAGATAAGGAAATTTTGTTCCCCATTAATGCCTATCTCCCCAGCTAAAGAGTTACCACATGCTCATAGCACAAAACTCTTCTTCTGAACTTCTGGTCTTAGCTCTTCCACAGCTCCAGCAAGTAGCATTGTTCAAAACACTTGCATGCCAGTGGGAGGAAACTACAGAGAAGGTAAAATGGCTGTGTAAAACCATGAAACATGCTTTCCTGACCTTCAGATCTGCACTAGGGTCACCACTGATCTAAGCCAAACCATTAAAAAAGGTCTATATTCCCCCACCTTATTCATTTCTAGCCTGAGTAACATGAGGTAGCACAGTGTCCTTTTACATAAAATACACTGAAACGAATAAACAAACTGGAAAACCTCCATAATCCTCATTTTATCATTTCCTTCGTGGTCTTCAGGACCTGATCCTACCACTTTCCTCTCTGACATGTTCACATAGAGGCTTTTAGCATAGATAAAGGAAGGCTGTGAAGGCCATTTCTGTGCTAGCCTTCTACTAGGGGAAACTGGAAACAAAATTTGTGCTGATGCTAAAACAGCCAATGCTGTTCTCTTAGGGAAACCAACTACCTAGTGCAAGGTCAGCTGTAGAAATGTATTTTTTCTAAAAAGAATGCATTTTTTCTATGTAGAAATAAATGACTGAATGAGAAAATAATGTGAAATAAAACAAAATTAAGCACATTTACCAGCCAGACCTTACCTAAAGAAGGTATGGTGTATGCCAGCTCAAAATCAGCTCTTTATTTCCAAGACAGGGATTCTATTTTATTTTTTTCTTTCTCTATGCTGAATATTTTAGAGTTGAAAAATATCTGGTTATAGTGACAGTGTTTCTAAAACTGCTAAGGATGTGATTATTCACTAATTTCAAATGAAGAAACATATACTCACCCAATACCAGTCTGGAAATCTTACTTTGTATTAAGGTACGAGTACATTGTGTTATGTTATGTTGCCCTGTTCTTGGTATACAAGGGGAAATGGAGAAAAAGAAATCAAAACCCTTGGAGATATCTGATTGCTCAGCATGATCTCCTTACACACAGAAAACCAACAATAAGAACAATAGTAACAAACTTCGAAATAGCCACTCTAAAATAACCCATGTCAGTCTGGATATGTAATTGGCAGAGGCTAACAGATTGTACAGCATTTTGTAGCATGAAAGATGATGGATATTTTCAAATTCACAAGAGAGCCCAGAATTATAGACATGAAAGTAGTAAGATAAAATAAATAATATAAATATAAATAAGTAACTGTATCAAAATTCTCATCCATCAGCACCCCTAAGTCCTTTTCCTCAGGGCTGTTTTCTAATACCTCGTCGGCCCATCTATATTGATACCGAGGATTGTTCTGGCCCAGGTGCACAACCTTGCACTTGCTCCCGTTGAGTGGGACAGGCTGGAGAGGTGGGCTCACGCAAATTGCCTGAAGTTCAACCAAACCAAGTGGAGTCACCTGCACCTAGGACATGACAATCCCAGGCACAAATAGAGGTTGGTCGGAGAATGGCTAGAAAGCAGCCCTGAGGAGAAGGACGTGGGAATTCTTGTGGATGAGAAGGTCAACATGAGCGGGCAATGCGCACTGGCAGCCCCAAGAGCCAACTGTGTCCTGGGCTGCATCAAGAGAAGTGTGGCCAGCAGGTCTCAGGAGGTGATTTTACCACTGTATTCTGCACTTGTGAGACCCTACCTGGAGTACTGCGTTGGGCTTTGGAGTCCTCAACATAGGAAGGACATGGACCTATTGGAACAGGTCCGGCAGAGGGCCATGACGATGATCAGAGGGATGGAGCAATATCTGAAGGGAGCCTACAGGACAGCCGGAGAGGGACTCTTTGTCAGGAAGTGTAGTGACAGAACAAGGGGCAACAGTTTTAAATT